>CAFUXE010000076.1:261288-273901 GCA_903364295.1 Serranus cabrilla
TTTTTTTTTTTTTTTTTTTTTTACAATAGTTGATTATGTGTGGCCAGAAAAAATTATCCATCTTGTATTTGGAGCTGCTATTTAGCATAAAAAAAAGAACAACTGTAGTAACAGTGTCATACAACTTTTTTAGGGTTTAGAGCAGCAGTGATTGGGTGCTAATTAATGTACAGTCTGTGCTTCTGAAGTGACGTAATTAATGCTGACAGGAGATTTGGATTTGGATTTGCCTTCGAATAAAAAGAAAGATAAAGCTTTACACAAACACTGACCCTCTGGGTCGTCGTCCAGGGTGATACCAAGCCTCTCCAAGGTGCGAGGGAAACAGCTGTCGACCTCAGGGACCTGCACTGGGGGCTCTGCACTCTTCTTCTTCTGCATCTCGCAGTACTTCCTGACATCCTCATCTGGTACCAAACACATGTGCAAACAAAACACATGAATACTCAGTGGTGGAAGAAGTATCCAAATCCTAAAAGTAAAAGTTCTAATACGACACTGTGATGATAAGTTGTACTCCACTGTAAACTTCTGCATTTAAAATCTTATTTAAATGAAAGTACCTTAGTAATGCTATCTTTATTTTTAGGTAGTTTCTCTTCCCCCTCAGCCTGAAACAAGCCACAGCAGGAACTGAAGCTTTCCAACTGGTCTAGTTTAAAAGAGAACTTCTATAGCGGGATGTTTTATTCATAGTTTTATAGATTTAAAGTAAAAAAAAAAATCACAATTCAGCACTGGACCTGTGTCCTTTTTGTCTTTCTATGAGATAAAAGGGTTAAATATGTTCTACAGCAATGCATCATAGTCTATAAGTCATCATTTGTTTGAGGCATCACTGTCCCGTAAGAACAATGTATCTTAAAAAATTACATTTAAAAGTAAAAGTCCTGCATTGAAAAAAAAATCTAAATTATTAAAAATAAATTAACTTCCATTTAAATGGTTGTGTCAAATGTCAGTCTGCTAATGGATCATAGACATAATGTTTCAGCTGAGAATGTATGCACTGCTTGGTAAATACTGAATGATAACTTATATTTTTTATGCAAAAATCTTTATTTGTACATTTGTAAACACAGGAAGTTAGTGGAGATGTTACAGAAAGGGGACTGAATGATCTGGAATTCATTTTGAGGACAAATTTGTAATAATAAAATAAAATAAAAGATAAAATACTGCTATAACTGCTGAGCTGAAACTGTATATTCAGCACCAGTGGTGTAAAAAAATATCATTACCCTTGAGTATTGTGACACTATCTTTTTAAATACTGTTGATTTTTAATTAATAGCTTAAATACAAAGATTTGTAGCAGCTATGATTTTCCAGCGACTGTCCAAATAAATGCAAATGCGGTTCACTCTGTAGTGTTTGCATAAAAAGCTTTTTATACTCTGACCGTTCTGTCAATATTTTGTATCGCAATATATCGAAACATATTGACTCATAACCCGTATTCATAGTATAGTCAGACTATGTTTCGAGCAGTACATTCAGTACTGTAACTCATATGAGAACACTTGAGCAATATGAGAAGTCGGGCTTATGAATCATTTCCTGGAGTACAAGCACATTGAAAACAGGCGTTAGCTACAAGTTAGTAAGCACCGTGAACTTGTATCGACAAGATAAGTAATTTAAACAAACTCCAAATGGCTCCAACTCACCTATCAAAGGACGAAGGTCCTCCACAATGTCTTTTCTCTCCACCGGCTCCTCCGCCAGGATGGAAAGCAGCTTCCCTACCGTCGCATCCGAGCACCGAGCCTGCCAGTCCTCCAGCACCGTCTCGGAGGGTCTTTTTGCCGCCTCATAGTTCCTTATCTCCAGGTAGGAGAAGCCCATGGCCTCCGCTACGGTCATCCAGTCCGCGGCCACGGTGGTCCTGGGGTTCAGGTACTGTCCCAACTTTTTCCTCACACTCATATTGAGTGCAATGAGAGGTATCGTCCACAAGTCAACTTTTGAATCGACACAAGCCATGTTTCCAAAGTTTCCAAAGACGAAAGGCTTCAGTTAAAGTAAGCTGGGAACCATTATAATACAAGAGCTCGTAATGTGAAGTTGTAAGTTATATTTCCACACTGCCTACCTGACAGCAGAACCCGGAAGTGACGCTGCGAACTGCGTCACGCGGGGAGGAGATGTACTGTTTACCTTTATTGCCCAAAAAAGTGCACTTCCACAAAACTACAGGGCTAAAATTGTTATTTTACTGGCATTACGGCTTTGTCAAACAGAAACAAAACTGATATTATGCTTGACTGATGTGTTAAATGTGTTGTGGGCACTACAGGAAAATGTTAGTGAAATGGGTGTTACAAGTGTTTCTGTTCCCCTTTCATCCCCACGTTCATAACTGCCACAGAAAGCCCAGCTCTTCCTCCTCCCTTTGATTATTATAATTGAAAACTATAAAAGTCAGCCTAATGCAGAAAAAGGTGTATTTGTTGCATTATATAACAAGATCAAATGACAAAATTGTGTTAATTATGCAATTTTATTTTGTAATAAATAAACTGAAAAGGAATAAAACAACAACCAAATAGCAGTTTATCCAAACAGATAAGATAAGATAAGAAAATAGCAAGAAAGTCAAGCTGTACAAAAACACAAACATTTGATTAACTGCATCAGAAGTAAAACCTCAGTGTGGCTTTCACTGCTGCTGCCGCCGAACAGGAAACGTCACCATAAAAGGTGTTTATAAGGTATTTTTTTCTCAGGAACTGATTGATTATTCAAGTTTGAGAAGGAAACGTGCATTTCCTCAAATCCTCATCATACTTCCCTAAATAAACACACAGCAGTGCGTGACACAGATTTTACAGCAAAAGTCCAAGTTTGCATCACTGCAGCTCCCGTTCTCTGAGCACACGCCCATGTGTTCCGTGTTTGTTTCCAGGCAGATCACAGGTTTTTGCTTTTGGAGAAATAGAAATCTATGCCTCTGTCCCGATGTTGTTTAGGAGTGTGAGATGGGCCTTTTTTTCCTCTTGGTGAGGGCCCTGCGCCACTCTGGAAATAAAAATAAAAGGAATCAAACATTTTCTGTGATGGTTAAAAAGAACACACTCTTTAAAGTTGAAACTTTTAAGTATTATTGTTTGCTAGTAGTGGAATTAGATCTTTCACCTCAGTAAATCTATCTATCTTAGTAAAAGTAAAGAAATATCTACAAAATTAACTTTAAGAATGAAAAGTAAAAGTACTCCTTTGACTCATGTGAGTGACATATATATATATATATATATATATATATATATATATATATATTTTAGTAGTTTCTCACTACCGATGCATCCATGTATACGTAGCATTTTAGGGATCCTTTTAAAAAGGTCACAAGATAAATCTTTGGGTCGTCACCTCTGTGGACATTAAACAATGATTTGAGTGAAAAAATAAGAGAAGTTTGGAGGGGAAGTGTCTGTTTAGAGGAACTTCTAACAGCTCATAAATCAAACCAGGCACTGCTGTTTTGCAAAGCAGGGAACCACTGGTTTAATATTTAATAACACATTGCATTCCATAGAAAAATCATATGTTGTTTTGGGTAAAGTCTTAAACTGATAAGTGCATTTATCAGTCAGAAAAGTTATAATAACACAAAATCTTGTATAGTACTTGAGTAAATGTACTTTTTTCTAAAACTTTTCTCTGCAGCCATAAATGATAAGAATAGCTGCCCACACAGTATCCACTTCTGCTTTTGTCAAACACTCACCGGTTTCTTGTTAAAGTGTCTGCTCCATTCAGGCGCCATGATGATGGGGGCGGGGTAGGTGTCGCCGAGGGACACGTGAGCATGTGACAGCGACGCGGTGCTGAGAGTCCAGGGTGTGTGCACGTCACCCCCCCTGATCCCCTGCAGCTCAGGCACCCACTGCCGCACATAATCACCCTGGATTTAAAAAAAAAAACTTAATTAGTGAAATGTACGACTTTCCTCACATTTGCAATGCAATCAAACACAAAGTGTGACTCAAACATGCGCTGTAGTGGAAACAATGACCAGCTGCATGTCAACGGGAAGTAAAACTCACACTTCATGCATCTTCTCAAACCTACATTGTTGTCGTAGTCGAGGCCTTGCTTGATCATGTTGAACTTCCTGTTCTCTCTGGGGTCATTTCCTATCCCGGCGCTGTACAGCCAGTTGCCATAGTTGCTGCAGACGTCGTGGTCAATCTTTGGAGGGAAGTTTTAAATGATGAGGGCCTGGAACTTGTTCATATTATCATCATATATCCATAAAAATAAAAAAAAGGCTCAAGTGCTGAGCTAAAAAGTAGTTCAACTATTCAATATATAACTAATGTAAACCACAAAATTGATGGTGGGCTTGAAAGGCATGTTGTCTTTAAAAAACACCATTTATCATAGTAGGAAACTGTGAAAAACTATAAATTCTATAAATCTGATTTTCAAGTTTCCAAAAGTCTATGAATAAAGTATCTGCGCTAATGCATCAGGAAAGATGGAGTGAATTTAAGCCTAAAATAGTGATTTTCATCAAAAACTATTTTATTCTACATGTTTAATTTAAAATTTGGGTAAAAATAAACCATTTACACTAACTACATCCTGTAAAAAACAATTAATTCTGTGCTTCTTCACGCAACTGGGAAGCTATCAACGCACTTACTGAGACCCAGAGTCACGTGACAAAAAATTCAGTAGAATTTAGTCTTATCTGCAGGCTGTTTACATAGAACTCAGAGAGGTTGTAAGTAGAAGTTGTAATCGCATTTATAGCAGTATATGGAATTTCCCTGTATTTTTCAGTAGTGGTAACACATGGCATTTGGAAAATATTATCTAAATATATTCCTTTTTTGTTTATTTTGATTAAAATAAACAATAAAGTTATATTCTTGTATTCTTTTTTAAAAGTCACAGTGATTAAAATCTAACAGAAGAAAAAAAAACACCCTGAAACTGCTTGGGGTTTTAAAGATTACTTAATTATGTCCTAAAAATACCATTTCACTTTTCAAAAGTTAGACCTTATGTAAAACCTACTAACCAGAAGGTATTCAAAGCACTCGGCTCCCATCCTCCAGTCCAGGCCCAGGTCTTTGGTGAGGAAGCTGGCAACATTCTGCCGCCCTCTGTTGGACATGAAGCCTGTCATGGCCAGCTCTCGCATGTTGGCATCCACAAAGGGCACTCCTGTTCGTCCCTCTGTAAATACAAATGATTCACATTTTCAGCCTCACTCTACATACACTAATTGATTATTATTCTGAATTAAATGTGTGAAAAATATTGTGCAAACCTTTCCATGCATTGAAAAGCTTCATGTCCTTTTTCCATGGAACATTTTTGTCTTGAAGTCCTAAAACAAAATTAGCATGAGCTTTTTTTCATTAAATCAAACTGCACTTAATGAATTAAAAGAGTGAATGATTAAATTAGTTGAAAACCTTTTTACCTTTGATCTGAAACAGCCTGTTTCCAAACTTCACGGCTACAAACTTGAAGTAATCCCTCCACAGAAGTTCAAAAATGACCCTAAAAGACGACAGTGAAGATTTTTTATTACTTGCAACTCAATAAAGCCTTTTATACAATAGACTTTATTCCAACTGTTTTGTATCTCACTCATCTTCCAGCCTTTTCTAACTCACCAGTACGTGCTCTGATTGGCTGTCCGCTGCCTCTCATACTGCTGGATCTGATGATAAATATACCTGGGGGAAATGCAACCCATCGCCAGCCTGCAGAGCGCCAGAGGAGCACCGTTAGAGATATATTTATAGGGACATTAAACTGTGGTCAGCATTCAGCAGCAGAGGAAACGATGCAATAACACTCACCAAGGTGCAAATTTAGTGGAATAATCCACACCAATCAAGCCGTTACGAGTCTCCTTGTAAGCTGCAACTGCATCCTACAACACAGAAAACATATTTATTACACCTAAAATACACAGTGCATTTTTTCCCATTTTACAAGCAGCATCTACTGCCTGTTTGTAATGGAAGTGGTACTCACTGTGTCCCAGAAATAGTGTTTGAGTCTGGCCAGGGCCTGACTTTCACCGCCGCTGCAGGGGAAGGCTGAGCGGGGATCAGCCACGGGCTCTATAAGAATAAAACAAGACAAGCATTTCAGCGCCCAACTGATTTCATAAACATTAAACACTCCCTGATGTGCATTAAGACACAGAATCGTAAAAGATTCATCATATACATGGAAAATGAGCCAGTCTGCTGCTGCTAGCAGTTAGTGAGGAAATTTGTGCTCAGCAGTCGGCCTATTGAGCTCACAAAGTAGCAGCAGTGTGGATTTACATAAAAGAGGCACTGCATTAAACAAGACATTTGTGTTATTTCTTATTGCCAGCAGCACGTACAGGCAGTTATACAAAAGTCAGTTTAATAAGCACGTAAAATAAATGCAGAGGAATTTGTCTTGGTGGAAAAAGCTTATACAGAATGGATGGAAATGTTTGGTAAATAATGATTCTTCTATAAATGCTGTGTTAACAGTTGCTTATAGTAATCAAATAGCCTGCTTAAAGTGTTCATTTACAGTCTTTTTATTTTTATTTTTTACCTTACTCCCTTGATACTAATCTGTTCTGCAGCTGACTACCGGAGGCGGGACATTAAAATCATGACTGCAAAGTGATTTTCTCCCAATAAAAAAATTTTAGTGAAGCACTTTGTGGATTTTATTTCTGTGAAAGGTACTACACTAAATAAACTTTTTATTATTTTTTTAATATTAGTTTCTTTGAAGCTTAGACAAAATGGGGAAAATGGTTATAATAATCATCTGCTTAGACTGTTTAGCAGACAAGACGTTAGGATCCTTCACCTGTCTGTTCCAGGTCCTCTGCTGAGGGAATGGCTCCTTCCTCCAGCCCCTGGGGGAGAGGCTTCAGCTGCTCGGGCGTTGGGAACAGAGGCCTCACTCTGCTCTGAGTCTCCACCGCCTTCCTGAACTGAGTGTACACATCAGGCAGCCTAACGAAACAGAAGGAAATGTTACAAGATATTCTGAGGAATTCTTACTCAACATCTCTTTTTGAATTGCCACAATCAATAACAGGAAGTCAAGCCGGACTCAGATGCCGTATCCTCTCCCACCTGGACATGTGGGGAAATGGAAGATCATCTCTGTGGTACAGTGTCGACCCCCAGCAGGTGTGAACTTCGACCTTCATCTGCGCACAGACATCCTTTACTCGTTTCTCGACATTCAGTTCTTCTGAAGTTACCTGGAACATAAATGCATGAAAGAAAAACAGTCAAAATCCCCAAACGAGGTAATAAAGTCCAGATAATAAGAGTGTTTACCTCCTTATGGAAAGCCACGGTGCTGACTGAGCCCAGCTGCTTGATGAGGTCTGCAACCACCTCCTCTGGCTTACCCCGTCTCACAACAAGGTTGCTGTCACACACAAACACAAAAAAAAGTTCCAGTAAACACTATGCCAGGCAAGCTGCATCCTGGGTAGACAGCTAGGGACTTCCTACTGTCTGACCTGAAAAGATGATGCAGGCAGCTGCCATGTTAACATAAACATAACACTCTATACGCTCAGCTGTGTCCTGTTCGTGGAACATCTGTATACATTAAATCCTAGAAAGCTCAGGACAAGGTATGTGTAACAATAATAAATCACATTTAAACAGATTCTGGGTCTTTAATGTTATAACAGAGACTGATCTGAACCATGGGGAGTGTAAAAAAATCAGAAGATGACCCATAAATTAAGGTAATATAGACCAATCAACAAACAGCATTTTAGTTACCTGCCCTTGTTGAGTAATGTGTTTCTGAGGTCCCTGATACTCTCCAGTAAGAAGCGCAGTCTGAAAGGCCCGGTCTTTGGCAGGTTGTAGTTGTACGTTCCCACATAATGTCTGGGGTCGAAGCAGTACAGTGGCACAATGTGTGATGCCTTACTTTGAGCCCAGTGGAAAAGCTGCATGGAAAGATTACAAAGTGCCATACACTCTGTTAGCAAACAGTTAAAAAAAAATGTGCATTTCGTTCTATGAAAACCTGTTTTGGAACTACAAATATGGTCGCTGTAAGTGTACTTCTATTGCATACAATTAAATCATGCCACTTATTATTGAAACATATCATCTGAAACGTTATTTGACGTTTCAGAGACACACAAAGTAAACAAACATCTTTCTATATTTGGAAAATTAAAATAAAAATATTTTATTTTGAAATGTTTAACCAGAAGTCCTATATGTTGATGGCTGACTGAGGGGATATATAAAAGGCAGCTAGTGGAGAATATTGTAAGTTATCATTTGTGCAGCTCCTGCGATTATTTGTAATGTAGGCCGGAAGTAACATTGTTGATGGTGCTGACGAAGCAAAAGTAGCTTGATGCTAGGGGCAAACATAACGTTAAAGTACTCATTTAAATTAGAGTTAGACATATATTACAACGTGTATATAACAGGCAAGCCAATGAGAATATTTGGACAAATGATTTCTGCCAATTTTACGTTACATTAATTATCTATATTTGGAAAACACCCGCTTTTATTGTGAAACATATAACCAGAAGTCAAAGTTGATGCCTGCCTGAGTGGATAATCAATATGTTTAGGTACGGATAAAAGACAGCGCATGATGAGTATTTTGACAAATAATATGTGCAGCTTTTGTGATGCGTCCAACTTTTCTGGTCATTTAACTTTGAATAGGCTTTTATTCTTAAGGAATACAAGCCGGAAGTAACATTGTTGTTGCTGCTGGTGCAACAAAATTAGCTTGATGCTAGTGGAGATCATGCTACATAATATGCTCAATGTTCTCGTAATTATTGTAACAAAATAAATACTACACGTCAGACACATGACGTGCAATAAACACGTTGTTTGTAAGATATTTGTTCAATAAATATGTAATATGAAGTTAAATAACGACGCATTTCATAACTATGGACTCGTAGTATACATACCTCATTGTCGTGGAGACGCAAATCGTTTCTTAGTAAACATATGATTGTACGGGAGGTAGACATGCTTGTAGTTTTCAATATAGCAGCGATAGTTGTATTTTTAAAAAACACCGAAAGTGCTCCGTGTCAGTGAGCAGCGTGTCCCGGTCTGTAGCTCCTCAGCCTGCTGCTCCTCTGGGGTCCGTCACGTTTTCACACACGGAGTTACAAAACATCGGTTTTGTAAGCGGCTGGCAGCTGCCTCAAGTATAAAAGCTACAAATACAGTTTTCAGCAACATAGCGCTAATTAATTGGGTGCTTCTGCGTTACATTGACTTAAAATGTGCTTTATAAAAAAAAACTGTAACATTACTTTTGGGGTTTTTTTCACTTTTCAGATTTCCTAAATTAGATTATAATAGGATTTTTCATAGTTTGACGATATATTCATTAAAAAAAAGTTGATAACCATATAATCGAACAAATCTATAATTCTTAGAATCTGCAATCATACTAGCTACATGTCTAATAACTTGTTTTTCTCTTTTCTTTAATTTCAGATTTCAAATACTGAAAACACATACACAAGCAAGGCTCCAATCCCTCTTCCTGTTCCATCCATATACTGACTAAAGGGTTTAGGTAGTGGTCAAATTAAAAAAGAAAAAAGAAAAAAAAAGAAAAGGAAAAGGAAAACAATAGTAACACTAAATACATTTTTTTAAAAAGTCTAAATAAGTACAATAGAAAAATAAAGGTAAAATAATAATTCCTGGCTTATGCTGATGACTAATGGTGTGTCAGTTCTAGTATTTATTATTATCATTGTTATTATTATTATTATTGGAAAGGGCAATATCACATAGTCCACACACATAATTACAATAATTTACCAATGAACCATCTTCCAGTTTTTCACATACAAGCATATGCATAAGGAAGCAAACATAACTCAGATTTTAGGAATTCCTTTAGTCCATGATATTCACTTCCCAGAATAAATGTTATATTGATTTGTATTTAGTAACATTTTTAGAATGAATTTGATAAAGTTGTTGGCAACAGGTTGTTGTAAGTCACAGTCGAGAGTATTTGTTATATTTTCAAGTGGAATTCAACAATTTATGTGTTGTTCTTTAACATATCTAAGATTATAGAAGTGTAAAAAACAGGCAATATTCCAAGGGAGACACATGAAGGGGTCCCTGGTATAATCCATATTTTATGAGGGAGGTAGAGTTATCAATATGAAACTAGAAATAAAAAGGAAAAAAGGCTGTTTTGCACACCACATCAACACTAGATGTAGTGTGTTTGTTATTGTTTTTATGTTTTAAAGTCCTTTTTTATTTTATCCTATTCTATTCTACTTTTATTCATTATCTTAACTTGTTTACTCTGTACTTGAGCTGCAACAGTATCCATATTTCCCCATGGGGATCAATAAAGGAATATCTTATCTTTTCATGTGGGATTTTCAATCATTTTTCTCCTTGTGAGCTGCTGATATGATTCGTAAGAAAAAAAGAATATTAACAATAAAAAATGTAATTAAAAACATAATTTTTAATTGAATGTCTTACTGGATTTAGTGTTATAATATAAAAGCATACAAGTCAGGTAATGCAGTGCAGAAATAGATATTAGCTCCACGGGGACAAAGAGAGCAATAAGAGAAACTGCAACAAAGGCAAAACATAACAGCCTATGGCGACGTGATCATAAAACACAATAAAATCACACAGAGAAATAGTCTTAGACCTTGGATTTATTAAGTTAAATGTACAAAAGATCAATGACTTGATACATTTCATGTTTCAAGGCTTTGTCATTAAGACAAAACAAACTCTGTCCCAATCGAAAGCCTCCCAGCCTTTTCATACTGCCTACCAGCTCTCAAAGAGACAATCATACATACTCCTGTCTAAATCACAGTACAGTCTACTGTATAACGTAGCTATTTCATCAAATAGATTTGTATATAATGTAAAGAAATTTCATACAAAAGTGCAGAACAATATGTATTTACAGTATAATCTTTTTGTTTTCTTACATATAAAAAGAACTTCAGCAAATCCTGTGTGTGCTCTCTACTGAACAGCTGCTCACCTTATTAAGAAGCTTTCCGCTTTGGCAGTGAACATTTGTGTTTCCAAGCAGATTCAGATAAGGCACTGACAAGGGTCAAAAAAAGATCTGATCATTCCTTAAGTGCCACTGTATTACAGCTCGCCACGACACTCCAACGTCAATCTCCCTATTTTTTACTTAAAAAATACAGCATTTGGCTGTGTATTTCCAACTTTTTGGTGATGTTATCTCACGTGACATCACACAGAGCGTGTCAAGTGGTCATTGAGAGACCCATTCATATAGTGTGGAAAGCAAAGTAAAGGCATGGGGTGACTGGATTCATACTGAAGTTACAACAAAAATGTAAATGAGACGCTTACTTCAACCTAATTTCATAAGTTTTCATACTAACACAATGTGACGTCAATGCATCTGATTTGGTCTGTGCGGTCTGCTGTGCACGAAGCTGCCGTAACATAGAAAAGGCTATAGGGCTCTGAGGTGACACTCCAACATGACTAATACTGCACATGAACTTAGCCTAAAGTTTCTGCAACTCGTCTTTGGCCACTTTTTTTTCTCTGATGGACTCGAGGCTCACTGCATGGGAAGCTGGAATGGTTGCACAGACTCCAACAGTAGGTAGTGTTGGTATTGCTTTATAGACATTGCACACTGATGCAAAAGTTTGGTTTCTTTTTTTTTTCTCTACACAATATCTCCTTAGGAAATTATATAAAAAAATGCTTCAAATAGAAAAATATCTCCTCAGTTGATTATCCTGCATGTTGGAAATGTTTTAATGCATGATATCAAAAGTGCAATGTTGACAATCCTTCTAAATGGGGTTCTGAGTGCCATGAAAGTCGGGCAGTGCAACCCTCTAAGATGTAAAAAAAAAAAAAAAAAAGAAGACATTCTTTCTTACAAAGTCGTATTGTAAGGCGTTGACAAAAATACATTTACATTTTTTATGTGACCATTAGAAAACTCATCTGCTAGGATGACTTTGTATGCGTTATTGTACGTCATATAAAAATATTTGACCATCTTTATTTCACACACAGCTAACTGAGGCTGATGAGTAACTTACAGTACTGTCAGATGTGATCAGTGTCACCAGTCGGTCACGATTACAAAGCGTCTGGCCGGATCGGGACACCCTTCTGCGGCTGTAAGTGAGCGTAAAAGACCCGGGAAGCTTGAGACGTCGCTGCTCTCTAACTCGGGTCACTTTTCCTGCTCTTGTGAAAGGACAGCAGTCTGGAGCGTGTGAGACTGCTAAGTGCTTTCTCATCAGTCCCCTCCTGAGGCAACACGCTGCGGCGCCTCGGAGGACTCTGGAGGTCTGAGCAGTCTGCCTGGCCTCTCACTGAGTAATCCGGGTTGAGCTGGTTGGTGAGAGATGCAGGGGTTCTGACAAGGCAGACACTGGTGATAGATGGCAGGGCAGGAAGCTGGAGTGACGCGGAGCCCTGGAGCCTGATGACGGGAGAGAGGGGGCCCTGGGGACGGGGCAGGCCGGAGAGGAGGGGAGGCGCCGGGGCCGCGGAGGCCTCGCAGGCAGGCAGGCAGGCAGGGGAGGGGAGGGGCGGGGGGGGGGGGGGGGCCC
>CAFUXE010000076.1:292999-305044 GCA_903364295.1 Serranus cabrilla
AGGAGACCCTGAGGCAGAGCCAGGGGGGAAGAGAGAGACACAGCTCCTATTTCCTGCCCCAAACCTTCAGCGCTTGCCAATGAAAAGAGAGACCGTCCAATTAGATTCCATTGTGGACGGACAACACGGTTATCCTGACTCAGGGACTCCTAATACCTCAAGTACTGTGCTCGGATAGAATTCACACTCGGATATGATTGGACACTCAATAAAAACACACAATAAGATCGTACAGCTGTATTCTAACGAATGAAAGGCAGTTTTGATTATGATTCCTAATCATGTTTGATCATATTAGACTCGCTCACGAGTTCTGTCATAATCCGGTTCAGGTGTTTCTCGTTCAGTAGCTGAACAGTTTGTGCGGAATGTCGTTCAGTTGCTTTTCATTAGGTTTTTATGAGATTGTTTATTGTATTCATGTTTTCAGCTCAGTTTGTGTGTCTCCTTGTCAGCAGGATTATGGAAAAACTACTTTTTTTCATGAAACTTAGTGGAAGTGTGTAACATTGAAGCGGATCCGTTTTATGGGAGAATTTAAAGTGAGCGCCCCCTCAACTCGGAACAACAACAACTCTGGAAGTCGGGGAAAAACAGCAAACAATGGGTTGTTTAAACAGAGTAATAAAATACAACACATCTTCTTTGTGGTGTTTATGTTGTTTCCACATTACAACTTTACATGAGCTCATGAACACACGGAAATGAGACATCGGAGGAGTGCGTGAATTGACCTTGGCGGAGGTCTCCGAGTGCCATTATAGTTTGTTAGTTTGTTCTTACTGAACTGTGAATATTTACAAAAAGCCAAACTACAGCCAGAAGTGGCTAACTAGCTTAATCTTTAAATGCTATCTTATTCAGCTTTTGTTGATGCTATATACTGTTCCAAGAGATGTAAACATTATACTGATTTTTGGCCGCTTGTGGGTCATGGAAACAGGTTTGAAACACACTGAAACACTGATCTATTTTCACGTTTCAAGTTGATATGGCTAACCTGCTAGCAAACAGTTGCCTATTTCCACATCTAGCACACGCAGAGCATCATTAGCATTAATTTGGGGTCAGGTTTCTGTCCTTTTAATGACTAAGGGTGAAATATTCAGTCTTCTTTTAGCTCTGTTTTTGTTCTCCACCAACTCCTAAAAAATATATCTTTCTCTTTAGCTCCTAAATGCTGCGCTTTGTACTCCAGCTAGGCGCTAACTTTGTTTGTTAGCTGTTTGGGGCTGGACAGTGAGTTTTTGCTTAAAACAGCTATATCTTGGACATTAAAATTGGGCTAATGACGGAAACTGTGGATTCTGGTGGAAATCCTCGGCGGGTTTGTCGCTAAAAGCTACCGCTATTACATATGCATTATACTGTGATCCATTGTTATTTATAAAAATATTGATTAGAGCAGCTTTAAATAAATAAATATGCAAGTCGTGCTATTGCTACAATGTGATATTATTATTTTACCCTGTGAGGTAACAAACTCAGGATATCCTACTGATTTCCAAAACAGGCCCGACTGTAAATCAAAGTGAAAGCTCGGACAAGCATAGCATGAAGAAAAGCGAAAGCTAACTAACAACATGACAAAAAAGAGAGGGGAGAATGAATTCAGAGTGAGTAAAAAAAAAAAGAAAAAAAAAAAAACATTTGCTTTTGAAATCAGTGAATGGAGTCTTCCAGGGCGAGCTGTTGTCTGTCTGTTCCAAGAGAGCAGTGCGGTGTGAGGAGAGCTCTTGAGAAAGAGAAGAAGACCGCGAGACGGAGAAACAGAGGGAGGCAGAAACACAGTGAGACAGGAACATGAAAAACTCGTCTCTAACTCAGCGGTAGCCAATTAGGGCTGTGAAAAAGCGGAGAGGCCCAATGTGAAGCCGCTTTCTGTTGGAGAAGCGTGCCGTTTCCCTTCTCTTTCTCACTCCAGAGAGCCTGTGGCTTTCTAATCACAGCCTCAGTGAACCAATGCCGGTTCCCCTGGTCTATATTCTGATGAATCAAGGCAATTACTCCAGTAGGTTCTGGTCAGTCTCCCTCCCTGATGTTTTTTCCACTGTAACAGTACATTCTGTGTTTGTCATTTCAGGCCCCCTCAGGAGTTGTTTAGACTTCAGAGTCTCTGAACGAGGGTTTCATGGGGACACAGTCTGTCTGTGAACTTGGACCTCTACCAGGATGCAGAGCTAAAGGCCAGACATGGACCTGAGAGACGCACTTAGCAGCCGTACAAGGCTGCACCGGAATACCGGTTTCACGGTACGAAAACAGACGATTATCATATCATGGACATTTTCTTATCCATGGAGACCCCTTACAAGATACCCACTTTTATTCCTGTGGAATAATCTTCTTACAAATTTGAAGTGCAAGAGAAAGTGTTCTACTCTTTGTAAACATCTGAACATCTGAAGAAAGTGTTTGATTTTTTCCCCGCCAAATTTCTCTTGTTCAAACAGGAGATGTAGCACTTTATGAATAGATCCTATTGATTTTCAAGCACTTTCAAGGTACCGAAACTGGAGATTTCCAGACTCATGAAGCCTTTATCTTCACATCCAAGTCGACAGCAATCAATGTATATTGACACTGTTTATTTTACCAGCTGTTCTACTTTTTTGAAGTTTGATTAACTTTGAATTAATCTTAACTTTATTGCATGTTTTGGATCATGATCCTAACATTATAGTTAGCTTAGCTCATTTGGTGCTTCTTTCATTTGACATATTCTTTGTTTACATGAGTGACAAGAGCTATATTCAAGTATGTCTAAGCATTTTCCAAACTTCCAGGACTTTGTGTAAACCCTGAACATACTTCCAATAAAAATGGTTTCAAGTCTAAATTGTAAATTAAGTGTTTGTTTAACTGCTGTTGTCATACTTTTAATGGTAATTGTCACTGATAATAATTGCATAATAGCTTGTACCGCAATATTTTCTGAGACATTCTTGGAAATCTCATACTGTTGCAGCCCTAATCCATACATGGCTGTAATCCCGGTGCAGACAAAACGAAGCCCAGCACCAAATAAAGCCTCCGTCGGTTCAAACGCTGTGTTATTTATACTGGGCGCCTGAGCTTTCAAAGTGCTCCAATGTGGTAAACAAAGTGTAAGGCACCTTGGTGGGAAAACTGTCTCCAGACAGAATTTGCGTAACCATGCTTTTCCTCTTGAGTAACTGTGAGGCTGGTGGTGAGGGAGGACAGATGGCTGCAGGGTGTAGGATGTGGAAGACAGAGGGAAAGCTCAAGAAAACACAGACGATGAAGTATTAATTTGGGGTGTGTCTGGAAGACTGGACACTGTCTTCTCACTCCCTCCCTCTCACAGGCCCTTTCTCTTTTATTTTCCCCTCTCAAACGGCCCGTCCGACGCTGAAAACACAAGGCCGCGGCTAAATGTCAAAGCAGGAATTTTCCCTCTCTTTATGCTACGCTGGCATGTAACTGTGATTTCCACTAGACACCAAAATCCCAGGCATGGCAAAGCATAACAAAAAAGATCCGAACTGAAGAGTTAAGGCTTGGACAGAGGAGTAGAAAAAACAATACGGAGGTTCCAACATACCGTTTTTCTCTCTCATGCTCCAGCTTGACTCTTAAATCCTGTTGAGAGGAAAAATAACAACAGAGGGAATTATGGAAGTGGAAAGTTAAAACGTGGGATTTGGGCTGCTGAATAAATGAAGCTGGACAAGGAATTTAAGTGACAAAAAAGCATTAGAATGATTTATGTTTTGCATTGCTCCTGCTGGATTTTTTTTTCCTGCAATACAAAGACACCATTATTCTTCAACCTGAGTGCAAAGATGGCACAAAACAATATTAGTTTTCTATTTATAAAGTCTTTACCGAAGGGAGCAGGAATCTGGAGGAGCCTGTAAGTCTGCATGAGGTCATGGTGATAAAGCAACGCTGACATCATATCAGTGCGAACGACTGGTTAAAAAAAAGTAGGGGTTTACCCCGGCGCTGAGCGGAAACTGTCTCTGCTGCTCGCTGTTTGTTTATGGCTCATCATAAACAAGAGGATTTACCAATTATCATTCCACAGAGGGAACAAACGCTCAAGTAAACGACTTCAGAAAGAGGCACAAGGTGATTGAGAGAAATTAAATCCTGTAAGGGGCAGCCGTAAACCACAAAACACATAAACAATAGTTAGGGATGACTGTGGATTTCGGGTTCAAAACAATAAATTTTAAAATACCTCAGCTGTTTCAGGGCATTTTACTCTCTGTGGCCTCATTCTGTGTGAATAATTATATTAAATGCATTGTTATAACACCAGAAATCAACATTTTTCCAACTGCCCACACATGTTACCAATACTAGGGGGAAAGGAGGGCTCCACATGCTATACATATTGAACTATTTACATTTTTACAACCTCTCTTGTCCCTCTGTGTAAACAGCCTGCAGCTCAGTTGAAGAATCGCTAAATTTTTGTGATATGACCGTCTCTCTCTGGGTCGAGTCTTTAATGGCTCCCCAGTTGAGCTGAGAAACGCAGAAGGAATGTTTGTTCAAGAAAATTAAAAAATCAAACCATAATTTTCTGTTTTTGCAGTTTCCAGCCATAATAAATAATGTAATTTTAGTGATTTTTTAAATGTGTGTTGTGGGGTTCAGAGGGTTAAAGCAAAACCAGATTTTTTTTTTGTTACAATAAACCAGTCAGGAAACAGGCTGAACCAAATATTCATAATCTGCTTTGTTTGTGTGCACCTGCAGCTATACAATACACTGCAAAATCAGCTTTCTGGAGTCAAGTCTTGAATCCCGATGCCAAAAAATGTTAATGAATGCAGCACACTGTCACATTTATGTCTGTGTTCGAATTAGACTCTGAATAAGCTCCTTTCAGCCATATTCTCTCCAAAACTACAGCACAACCTTCACCTGACTTTGGCAGCCAGCAGCTGTCAGTCCAGCAGAAAAACAATCAAAAAGGAAGTGCGGCTGAGGTTTTGTGTGAAAACCCAGACTGACAGTAAAGGTTAAAGGCACTGCTGTGCTTGAGGTGCGCGTGGTTAATAAAGAGTAATTGAGCAGAATGTGTGACAGCTTTAACGTGATTATTAAAAAACCTACACTCACCCCCCGCAGGTTTGAACGGCGGCTGTAAAAAGTTTATAGTTTACATGAAGAGCAGCAGCTGTGATCGTGCTGAATTTGTGTCTAATGGTAGGAAGTTTTACAGCAGAAACAAAAGCTTTATATCAAACTATTCATGCAACACAATCCACTTTCCACATACTCAGCATGTTCCCTGTTTTATCAAAATATGGCCCATGCATGCTGCAAAGGCAACTTTTATCAGAAATGACTCTTTGAAACATGCAGTGGAGGTTTGAGAAGTTTCTTTGGATGTTGTGGCACGACTTTTTAGTATTAGAATCCAATTTTCATCAACATGATTTGGGCTGCTCTTGTCAGCAAAGAAACCTTTTACAGCCACAGTTGAAGCCAGCTGGAGGTGATCAGATGTTGATATTGGGGCTCGAGAGCAGAAAGGCAAAAGGTTGGAAAATGCTTTGAAAATAACCACGGGAAGTTAAGCTCAGGAATTTTGTTAAAAATGTTGAATTATTGCTCAATTTGAACTTATAAAAGATACACCTTCAACATCTCTGAACCCACCTGCCTGGTAAACATGTTTTTGAACCAAAGCTTTGAACAGAAGAACTGTGAGGCCGGTTACATGTCTGAGGCCTCATCTAATTCCTGAAAATGTGCCTGTTTGGCTTAAGCACAATCTAAACTACATCAGTTCCAACAAGCACAAGAAAAAGCAATACTAGTGTTCGGGTATTTTCTGGTCAAATGTATGCCCATTAAATTGAATTATAACCATGCACTGCATTCAGCAGCACTCTTCCATCGCATGTACAGATCATTTGCATCCCATTAAACAGGAATTCAGGAAAATTACAGCCCTCTGCATGCAGAGTGCACTCTCCTGTCACATGTGCAGCCCACACTACTGCACCGCCTGAGCCAAAGCAATACATGCTCTGTGTGCATTTTGATTATATTACTGGAGAGACTGTATTTTATATATTTTGGATGATACTTCAGTTAACCAGCAGATAGTAGCCTAAAGCAAAGTGCACTGTTTATAGCGCTAACAGCTCTGCTAGCTGTTATCTTGTAGGATGTAGCTTGATTAAGCATGCTAATGCTAATTGGGGAGTAATCTTTAATATATTCCATCCATTATTTACTGTAACACATATGTTTTATGTATGAGTTGCTCACTTTTAACCTCAGGTTTGCACACAACCAACATGTCTGGCTCACATTTTCAAGGTAATGTTACCTTTTTCCATTAGCTGCTAGCTTGCTAGCTAGCTAACTCAACCCATGCTACAGTTTTTATTGCATGCATTTGACAACTTATTCTTCAGTTAATTAATGGATTTTGTGTGCTTATAATACAGTAAAATGTTTGTTTCCATTTCCCAACTCATGAGACAGATATTGAATGTAGTGTCACTTAAAGTCCAGCCTGACTGGGCGCCATGCGTACCTGTCTGTAGAGTAAGGTCCTGTTCTTGGGCTTGTGGCTGTTGTGCTGGGTGTAGCAGCGACCCAGCGCTGCCAGGTCCTTCATAATGGAGTTGAGCGCCTCCTCGTCATCTAAACACAGAAAATACACATTAGTTATGTGAAATCACTCTCACTCTCCTTTGAAGTAAAATAAAATGACTGAAAACGGCCTAAAGCTGTGTAAACTCACTTAAAATGATGACATAAGCTAACCATGTGACCGCTCTAAAAGCGACGTGGATGAGTGATGATGGCCTAAGGAGGAGTCGGCTCGATCATTTGTCATTTGGTTTGCGTTTCAGCTTGTTTTGGCTCAGACCAGGCAATGAGGCAACACCTGGTCTGGTACTTCCTGTTCTGATGCCATCTGCAGACTTTCCACTAATGGAAAGAATCCAGTGGTTTCTCTCGGACTGAATCAAAACAACATATTCTCTATGATAACTTTTCTGTTTACAACACCTGTGTGCAACAAATCTTTTGTGATATTTATAGCTGTAAAGGTGTGAGAAAGGTGAGGAATTCTGATGCTGTGGATAAAACTAACAACGCGGCTCTCAAACTCTGTACTCTGCATACAAACGCTGTGAAAGAGAAAAGGTGTTTAATAATGCAGCATGTGTGTCAATGAGTGGCTGTCGCAGGGGACAATGTGGTCGCGAGCGTGTGGCCTGGAGCTTGATTATTATATGGAGAGTTCAGTTTTTTTAAGTGGGGTTGTATGAGGTACATATTCATAGTCGGTGTGATAGAGTAGATAGAGGTCCCAGTTCAGAGCTGTGGACGGGGCCGCAGCAAAACTATTGTAACCACTTAAAAAAACAATATCAGTTTAAATGTACTCTACATTCAGAATGTTTTGGCTGCTTTGCTTTGCCGTCAGACAGACCGTTTTATGTTTATGCAGGAGAACTGAAAACCACCAAATCTCTCCAAAACCACCAGACTCCATTGACAAAAACAGTAATTTTAACTTGCAAAACATGGGGGTTTCTGGTCTACTGCTGCCTCGAACATTTAGTTGTTTGTACTATTTTATAACTTTGGTGTTTTAAAGGGTGAAGTTGGATGCACTGAATTCACACAATTACACAAAAAACTTAAGTATTGAGGAAGCAAAAGGCAAGCAACTGATGTGTTCAATGAAGTAAAATGACTGTTTTTGTCATTGGAGTCTGGTGGCTTTGATGACAGCATCGAATGGCTTTAGTTCCTCATGCATAAACTTAAACAGGGCTGCCTGACAGCAAAGTAAAGCGGTAAAAATATGCTAAATATAGCATGCACTTCAACTGACATTGATTTTTTAGGTGGCTAAAATACATTTTGCTACCACCGCAGTATGTTGGTTAGCTTCCATGCTGCCGGCTTCTCCAAACTCAGCTCTCCTGACCGCCATCTAGTGCAGGTAATACATTGGCTTTGGATAAGTACCTCATACAACCACACTTCAATAAATCCCGACTATCCCTTTAAGCACTTCAATGCTTCATTCGATATCAATGGAGAGATTTCAGGAACATTATTCTTCAGTTGAAACTTCGTCTCCTGCAATCAGACAAAGATTGATCTTTCCTTTTGTCAAACGCTGACTGATGCAGAATTAAAGTGGCTTCGGGCTTAAACATGAACCGTCTTTCATGGAGAAATTCGGAGGCTAAACAAGAGCAAGTCAAGTGTGTTTCAAATTCATACTTCACCCCTCACAGGGGACAGGTCTATAGCGTTCATTAAACCCTTAAAAATTCATTTAGCAAACCTGCGAGTGCAAGAGACCGACGCTCAGCATCTAGCCGGATCTCCATTTCTCACTTCTCATCTCCCACTTCACACTTTCTGCCGCACACACTCACACACTCTCATGTCTAAAGGGGGCAATCATGCAGATGAGCATGTCAGACATTACCATATCAAGAGACTTTAATAGAACCAATTATCTGAGTGCGGTGATTACAATATAAAGAAGAGGTCGTTGACCTCAGCTCCCGCCTGCCTCTCAGATGAGCCCTGGGCGCATTTATTATAAACACACACTCACACACGCTTCATGACTGGGAAACCAGGCCAGGTGTGTGCCATGCAACACAAACAGCACCTGCAGGAAAGACCACATTCTTTAAAATAAAAGCGATATGTGAGCGCAGAGGACCACTGGGAACATCATTCATGTAGAAAGTGTGACAGCAGCGCAGGGAGCAGATGGGGTCCGAGATGCCATTTGATCTCGTTCCTAACTGTACGCCTCTTGTCGCCAGCTGTTCGCCAACAGTGGGCCAGGCCGTTGGGTTCACGCAGGGGTCGCAGCACACAAGAGCGGATTTACACACCCAAATTAGGGACGCACTGATCCAAGCTTTTTTTTTTATACCTCCACTAAGGATAAGTGCAGATGCTGATTCCTGATTCATTTCAAAATCTCTGTACCTCACCGTTTGGGGACCATTCAGTAGGCCAGAGATTGCTCTGTAACCCAAAACTAACCGCCACGACTGAATGAATGTAACTGAACACTGAGTTTTCTCCTGACACTGACAAAGAAACTGTATTTAACTGTGGACCAGGCTGATACCTGATCTGTTTACCTTGATAATGATCCGGTAGATCAGATCCAAATCTGCATTAGCACGTTTTAACCTCATGTGAATTCTAGCTAAGTTGTCAAGTGTTGTCACATTTCCTTTGTTTCACAAAGCAGCCCTTTCTATTAGAACTTTGGGGAACAAGTTTTGGAAAATATGCCAGAATTAGCTACTTCTAGCTGTTAGACACTTTATTTAGATCAATAAAATAAAAATCCGGAAATGTTTTAATTGTTTCGTTCTAAATTTAATTGGGATGGAGTGGTGAAATAACCCTTCAACAGCAAGAAGACATAAATTCATCAAACTCGGTCAGATACAAACATCTTCCTAAACGTAGCTACACTGAGCAATAACTATATTCAAACTAGTGAAAAACTGTATTCATTCCAGTAGACTAAATACTGTCATTCTAGTGAAAAATGACATTTAATTTTATTTATTTTTTCCACTTCATATTTAAGAACATGTGTCCTTGGCTGTGGTTGTTTGTTTTTATTGCACTGAATAGGAGAATTGCTCCAAATTTAATTGGATTCTGTTCTGTACAGGGACAATAAAGTCCTTCTTTCAATTTATTTATAATATTTCCACATAAGCCACCATAAGGCTTTATCAGCAAACCTCTATACTGAGTATACTGAAGAATTTTATTTTTAAAATGAAGAACGTGTTATTTCTGTCTTTAAAAGTGACATCATCCCACTGTAAATACAGCATTACTTGGAAGTTTCCCTCATCTTCCCCTTTAATAATATTCCCCTTTCACTCTTTGACACGTTTTTCACTGGAAGCCACTAAAAACATCTCTGGTCCAATCAGCCAATCAGCGAGCTAATGTAAACTGAGGTGGAACCACATCAGAAGAGAGGTGGACTTCTTGTTTGACAATCCCAATATAGCAGCAGGAGTGAAGTGAGGAACGGCGGCACACTCCCTCCACTCACAGAGCGGCTAAAAAAGGCCGAGCGATAAGTTAAAGTTACACCCAGAAAATCTCAGCCCTCAGTGTAAACAGTGAAACAGAGAGAGCGAGGGGGGTATACTGGAATAAATGATAACTTTAATATGTTAGAGCCCAAAAACTAGAACTAACTGACTGGGAATTAAGTGTAATTAGAGACAATCACATAAGCACAGCTCTTATCAAATGCAGTGGCATGTTGTGATTGTGCCTCATTAGCACATTCCTCTCCGTAGCAGCAAGTTTATAACTCCCTGTGTGGGTGGTTTGATTGCGATAAGATCAGGTAAGTGTGATCCAGGTGAGTCACTTACAGCATCTTCCCCCCCGCGTGCTTGTTTAGGAGATAAGACGGACGTAACAATA
Organism: Serranus cabrilla; assembly: GCA_903364295.1. Classification (NCBI taxonomy): domain Eukaryota; kingdom Metazoa; phylum Chordata; class Actinopteri; order Perciformes; family Serranidae; genus Serranus; species Serranus cabrilla. The sequence goes on from CAFUXE010000076.1 coordinate 303,458, forward strand.
GAGAAAAAAGTGAAATCGCACCTACGTATGTAAACAACCTGCATTCCTGAAACCACACAGTGTTCATTCATCACGGCGTTTGACTGGAAACCTCCCTGCAGGGACTCACAGAGGAGGACGGCGAGTTAAAATACAAGCTGTCAGCAGCTCTGGATGACTAACTGTCCGTCCTCTCCGAACAGGAAGGAACTGAGTCACAGTCTCTGTTCTGAATACGGAGCAAAGCTAACCACGTTATTCCACATCAGGAAATTAATGGATTTTTGATTGAATCAGTCAAAGATGGACACGAGGGAATGGAGCGTTTGTGCACGGACGTTCTGTGACCAAACCAAAAATAATCAACATGCTCCTTTTGTCCCGTGTGTGACGGACTAGAGATGTGTGCAGGGTTCCAATCAGTGTGTTTGTTTTTGCATTAATTATATTAAACTCAAGAATTAATGAGTTATAATAATTTATTTAAATGTTTTTTGAATAATTTTTACTAAATTAGTCAACAAAAAGTCTGAATAATTAGTGAAAAGGTCCCAGAGTTAAATCTTTGTTAGTCCAAAATGAAAAGATGTTGAATTTATAATTTAATAAAAAAGGAGGAAAAAGCAAATTATTTATTTAAAGCAGTGGTGGAATGTAACAAAGTACATTTACTCTAATACAGTACTTATGTACAATTTTGAGGTATTTGTACTTTACTTTAATATTCCCGTATATGTAACTTTATACTTTTAGCTGTCAGCTTTAGTTACTTTTCAGGTCAAGATTTAACATGAAAAAAATGGCAAAATGTTTACAGTTGTTTATCAATTAAACCACATAACAGTGCATTAAGTAGTTAAAATGAGCCCTACCATGACAACATTATTAAATGCATCAGTTATAATAATCAAATAATATATTTAGAATATATAAAACAATCTGAGTGGGCCCATTCTGCATAAAAAGTACTTTTACTTTTGATACTTTAAGTACATTTTGATGCTGATACTTTTGTACTTTTACTGTAGTAAGTTTTGAATGCAGGACTTTTACTTGTAGTGGAGTAATTAGTGGTATTAGTACTTTAACTTATGGAAAGGATCTGAATACTTCTTCCAACATTGATTAAAAGTACTCTTGTTTTGAAATAAGTTTAGCTGTAGCCTTTTTTCTACGAGGTGTCCACTGTTTTAGTAGCTTTGTGTCAAAAGTCTGACACAAAAACATCCTGGACACGGCAAAATGAAAACAAAAGAGAAAATACAGACGGAGGACAGGGTCTTACTTCACTATGTACTTCATAAGCATCATAAGAGATGATTCAGAGGGAACTTTTAGTAAAATCCTGCATAGCAAAAATGTGCATTTTCAGAAAACTTTTCTCTAAACTAAATTGCAAACATTTAAGACCATGCTGGTTTCATTTTGCAAAAGAAAATCGTCCTCCATTTTTATCTCTCATTATCGCTGCCTCTCTCTCTCTGGTGACAAGTGTTGTTTCAGTCCTGCCTCTGCAGGCTCGGAGCTCCAGACTACCCAGAGCACCGGCAGTCAAGGATACAAAACAAACAACAGAGGCCTGCATGTGTGTATCCATGTGTGTGTGTG
>CAFUXE010000076.1:305070-346903 GCA_903364295.1 Serranus cabrilla
TGTGTGTGTGTGTGTGTGTGTGATTAAGGCCTGTGCCTATGGATAATAGTAGCGAGGGGAGAGTGGGAGGCTCGGTTGGCGCAGGGGGCAGTGAGAGTGTGAGAATTGCGTGGTGGCGTACAGAGCCGGCAGTGATGGCCGCCTATAAATGAATTTATTACATCACTGAGGCCTGGTCCACGGGCGCTGCCAGGCCGGGGCCAGCCAAGGCTAACCACCAGCACAGTGGAAAGCAACCAGCTCACACATCCCTGCCAGGAGCAGCCTCACAAACCAGCTACAGGAACTTGAGGAACCTTGTGTCAACGTGACCCAAGAATGGTTGAGATTTTTTTTGAATTTGGGTATGTGGATAGGTCGGGATACCTTCAGCTTATTTCCTGTGCTTCTTTTTGTGTCTTGGGTGAAATGTGACTAGCATAAGAAAAGGGGGAATTCCAGGAAGCTCAGCGGAGCGAGCAACATTACACAATGGAGACTGATTGCTGTGCATTGCATCATCACTCTGCATCTTTCTTTTTTTCTCAGGCTAAAGCTGAGAACTGTGAAAGTGGCAGCGGGTGAAATGAAGTTGGAGCTCCAGTCCGAGACAGTTTATGTAAAAGCAGAAATTCTCCTGTAGCTGTCTCTGAAACAGCTAAAAGAGTTTGGATTTGCAGGCACAAGCTATAGCCTCAAGAGTGTTAAAGAATAACACTGGCTTTTAGGAGTTAGTGCTGCAACTTGCAAGCTAACAAAGTGTGTGTAAGGGCCAGCGAGGCAGCAAGTGTGTGTGTGTGTGAGGCAGGCTGCCTGAATGAAGACATTGAGGGGATTTCCTGGTGCCGAGAGACACATCATGGCAAAGGCATCCGGCAGGATTAGCAGCTGGAGCCAAACGTGTCCTCACTCTGCAGCACGGGCCGAGCTCTGACGCACGGCGCACACACACATAAATACACACACACCAGCTATTAGAGGCAAGGAGCTCTCTCTCCGTTTCTACACACCTTGCTGTTTATCGAAACTGCGATACAGCTAATTTACCCCCTAATGGGTGTAACGTTTAAACCCCTGAAGTTAATCTTTCACTAAGAATAATGACTCTGATGTAATGCGGGGCATTGTGGGTGTGTGAGAATAGTTGCGCAATTAATGTTTGTACAAGGTCTCTACCGAAAGTCTTTTCATTGGAGAATGTCTGCAAACATTTCCATTCAATATCTTTAGGCTGTGACATTCCTTCTCTGCCCTTGTCTGCTTCCACAACACTGTAATAGAAATGTAACGAGCCCTTAAAGAGGGCTTTGTATACACTCACTTTATGGTAAAGGAATAGTTTGACAATTTGGGAACAATGCCCATTTCCTTTTTCTTTTTGCATAGTTATTTACACTACTCCGATGTTTGTTAATGAAGCAAGGAGCCAAAGCTAGGAGGCAGTTAGCTTAGCTGAACAGAAACACTGGAGGCATTGGAAACAGCTAACCTGGCTTTCTCTGAAGTCCAAAATTACACCTACCAACAGCTCTGAAGCTCACTGATAAACCTGTCGACAAATTATCCACCTGTCCTCAGAAAATAGTCAGTAATCGAAGCTTTGAGACGTACAAATAAACCTACTATAGAGTGCTGCAGAGATAAGTATATTTGTAAACCAACCTGAAAGAAATGTAGGGGTTTACTCATGTATTTTATGTCATAAAACAAAACAGGAAAATCTCTTAAGTTTGTTTTAACCACAGTCCTTATTTAAGGCCTGCACCGAAAAAAATATTGGCTTCAAGACAAGAAAACCTGAGGAGCAAAAATGCTAACTCACGTCCAGTTTCAGGACTTCCTGTAGCACTCTGTTGTAGCTAAGATATACGGGCTAGCAAAACAGGAACATCCTAGTCAGTTGAAGCTCCTTAGCTTCCTGAAAATACTGATAAATACAATATGTAAAATAATTAAAAGGCGCTGAAGGGAAGGGAAAAGGTATTAGGGCTAGCTAGATAACTAAAAGTTAGTGTATTTATGGACAAAGACAGCTAGCTGTTTGCCCCTGCTATCAGTCTTTACGCTAAGCTAGCTCCTTATTGGTAGACAGATTGTACCCATTCTCCAAAGAGTCAAACAGTTTCTGCAATGTTCATTTTTCATCTGAGAAAACTCAGGCTCACCTTGTGAGTTCCTGTGCTGTCCGGGTCCATTTTGGAGACCGTCATCTGTGGAAACAAAGGCAACATGTTCTTGGATCCCAGTGGAAAGCAGTCAGAATTAAAGAATGGATGTTCCACTTTATTTTTGATGCATGCACAGTGGATTGATTGTGGTTTTGAATGGTAGGAATAGACTAAAAATATCAGTTTAATGTTATGCATTTGGTTTACAGATGTCCGTTAGCAACAGGTTGAAGTCTGCAGCTCCTGCAGGCCTGCATGTCCTGTGCACATGCAAATCGTCCACAGGAGAGAGTCTATTGTTTGCGTTGTGTTGTTCCGAGGAACTCAGTATGTGTGTGTGTGGGGGTGACTGGTTTTGCATAGCTGTAGGAGTTTATATGTGTGTTCACAGTCCTGGTAGGTGTGAATATAAATAAATGTGCAACGCTGGTGTACTTTGAGTTTTCAAGGGAAAAATGTGCACCTAGAATGGGCAAAAATCAAGCATCCATATCTATATAAAGTACAAAAACCAGGAAAACAACATTGTTACTGACAACAATGTATAAGACCAAAACAAGACTGTACAAAACACGCCATCTGGAGCTGTTAACAGCCTCCTCACACTGTGTTATTTTTTCTGTACTGTTCCTGCCAGAGGATGTGAGAGAGGTGTGTATGTTTCCCACTAATCACGTGCATGTTTCTGTATGTATGCACCGTATCGCAACATGCTTTCGAAATCATGCTACTCACCCATGTTTACTGTCATCATCAGGAAGTGGCCCTGTTGAACTCGAGCACAGAGCTCAAATTCTCTCTGCAAGCGAAGATTTCATCCTGAGTGGAAAGAAACAAAAACAACACGGTTTCAACATCCAAGAACTGTGCCACTTTTCCCTCAGCTTGGCGCACATAATATTTCTATGATTGCACAAAAACAATGACAAAACAGGACGCAGGTGGCAGTTTCAACACAAAGCTTTTTTTCCAATATCAGTGTCACCGCTACTGTTATTTATTTAATCTTTATTTAACCAGGTTGTCTCTCGAGATTGACATATCCTTTTTATTGAGAACTCCTGGCAAACAAATAACAACATGACAGCCAAGAGCTGTATTTGATGCTGGTAACTCGATCCATCTAAAATCCTGTGAATGCCCCGATGACTCTTTATCGCTACTCTGAGAAGCACAAGGCAGCAGCAGCCGTGGAGGAATTCCTCGGTGTTTGATGATGGAGGAGCTTCGTGCCCTTGAGATCCGACAGTGCGGCAGCCAAGGCAGGCGTGGGTGTTTGCCTTACCGCCTGCCTCAGGTAAAGACCACGAGCACTTATAACACAAAGCCAGAGCCGCCTTTATGCATTAAATTTGCGAACGCTGAGCAGAAAAGCGGTTGTCACATCCCATAATGGAGTGATGCAGAAAAGAGTCTTTTAGCTCTGACAGCCTTTTCTTTTTAAGTAAAGAGAGGACGTCCCACTTCACTTTGCTTATATACACCAAGCCATCTTTCAAACTGCAAGCCAGTAAAATGTTCTTAAAAATGATGCTCACATCCTGCAAAAGGCTACTCGTGGATATTTCTCACACACTGAGGGAAACTTTTTTTTCTCCTTTGAATGCAAAAAAGGGGAACAGGAACCAGAGAAACAGCTGCACTACAGTATGTGGTGATATTTAAATGTGTGTGTTGGTGGAGAGCTGGTGTGTTTTACCATGCAGCATGAATCACAGAGCCACGTAAGGCTAACCAACGGGAAGCTCCAGGTTTCAGAAAGCCCCCCCAAAAAAGCTCATCTATGATGCACAGAGCTCACTTTTATTCCTACATAAAGCTAATCTAAAAGTGAGGTAATGGTAAAAACAAGCTGCAGTCTGAAAAAGTGAAGTGGAAGCACCTTAATCCTACATTCAGCCTGCAAAAGGAAGCCCATTTGAATAGAAGTCTATGAGATAATGACCCTACTTCCCCCTTGATTTATTTCATCAGAAAACATTTTTTCTCATGACTTTATGGTCTCACTTGCAAGTTTCAAATCTTCTCCAATAAAGCAGGATTCTAGAGTAAAAGGAACAATGATGCTTGTCAATTCTATCAGCGTGCAAACAACAGGAGAAAAATCACAAAAGATGCTGTGTGGTGGAAAAGAATCGACACATGAGGGAACTCTCAGTTGTGCAGCAATATGTATTCAAAGTGTGTTAACTTTAGTTAATATTAGTCAACATAATGGTTATTCCTGAGCAAATTAGCTTGTATCAGCAGAACAATTCTTGTGCATTTAAGGAGGATTTTTGTGAAAAAGGGTTAATAGTTTGTTACTGCTCAGTGATCTGAGACCTACGAACGCTTGTTGCTACACACAGACAGAATCACAGCTACTGCTGTCAGTGTCTCACAGTTTAGAGACAACATTTATCAGCACTGAAGTTTGACTACATGCTTCAATTCTGCTGTTGTGGCATTTATTTTGCATTAAACAAAAAAAAACCCAGCATCACATGATTAATTGCAGAGGGGTGATAATACACTAGAATAGCTGTTTTATTATCACTTCCAACACACGTCTTTGGAAACAGACTAAAGAGACTCCAGAGAGATGAATAACAGCACTCCCCAGATATGTTCTGTCTTTATTCTTAAAGCATCATTTACTTGTTGTTGTGTTCTCTCCAGTGTCCATGTTGCATGTGTTTTTTAGAGCCTGTAACGCTGTGTACAGTATGCGCCTTCCACCACAAACATCCAGCACAGACAGACACTCCAGCCCGTCTGCAGAGACACAAACACTTTCCCTTTGTGTCGGCCACAAAACTTTTCATAAAAGCAGAAACGACGGCCACTGGAGCAATTTACAGCCTGAGGGGCCGAGTCACAGGGTGCCGGCCGAGTTTGAACATGGGAACATTCAGTGTACTGCTGTCAGTGGCACAAATCACAAAAGGCTGATGGATTGGAGAGCTAAACCTTTAAAGCCTGGGAAAAAACATTTCAAGGGTGACCACTTTCTGAGCACAGCGTGTTCTAAATACATCACTATATGAGCAATGAATGTGGGCAAACTTATATTAACCCACCAAAACAAAGCTGATATACTTTTGATGTTACTAGGGGTGTCAAAATATCAATGTTATATTGAGAAATCAATCAAAATGATAATCCAATTACAATTAATGAAATCAAAAGCAGGATTATTTCACTATACGGCCTAAGGAGGCTTTAACAACAAGGTGCTGGGCCCGGATCTCAGTACACTTGAGCCCAAAAATCCAGTTTGTTTTATTATTGTGAACATTGTTTACATCACATGATGTCACTGTAGTGTCACACGTGATTGCACACGAATGTTGGTTGCAGAAGGAATCAGCACTCAGCTTAAATACACAAGAAAACTTGGGCTGCCAAATCTGAAAATGTACTGCTAAAAGTCTTCATTTTTACACATATAAATCCTACATCCTTGCCCTATCCCAGAGTGACAAGTTGTTGTAATATTGAGAGGATGTCAACAGTAAAATACAGAAAAATTAAGAAAAAGTTCTGTGAGAAAGTAGTCTTTTTCACTCGCGAGTTTTGACAGTGATATTATTGGCAGTCTGTTGTTTTTGTGCCCTGCATGTTGTCACTTGAAAAGGTGGCCTCCAGTGTGGTTTGTGTGTACTCGGATACGCTTTGCATTAGCTGTAAAAACCAACTGCACAAAAACTGAAGCAGACTGCTGGTTGACGGAGTAACAGTTGGCGAGTAGAGTTGCAAAGGCATTTCTCAATCATCTACATAAAAACATCTTTACTGTGGTAGATTAAAAAATATGGCACGCAGTCATATCTTTTAAAAGAATATGAAACTTAAATGACACTTTCCGGTGCATAAAGCCACTGATCTGTTGATCTTAATGAATCAAGACTCAACAGTCAACACTGGCAAAGCCTCGGTGCGTCGGGGGGGTTGGGTGATCTGTCCCAGCAGCGCTCTGTGTGAGGCTGAGCTAGTGCGGTGCTGCTGACCACACATGAAAGAGCTGAAGAACAGCCACAAGACAGGTGGTCTCCTGACACCACGTGGTCCAGTCTGTCCATGCTGCACACACACAAGCACGCACATGCACACACGGGGAACAGAAAAGCCCCGTCCCGTGCCAGCGAGTCACCAGATGGCCCATCTGTTTCGCCCCTCCGCCCAGCGTGACGCCGGGCTAGTGGTGCCCACAGATCGCCAGCCCAATTCTCCCCACACTTCTTGGCAGGCGGGCAGCGTGACAGCCCGCTTGTTGAAGATCAAATGCTAATCGCCGCTCACTCTTGTTGCTCTGCAGCCACACGTCCTCCAAGAAAAGGCTGTCTGTCTCTCCTCTAGATCGTGGGACAAACATACAAATGCTACGCACATCCAGAAGTGCTTTGAACGCCGTGACGCACTTCACTGTCAAAAACGGATAACATCACGAGTCGGGCCAATGTTTCCCTGGCTGAGGCCTCTCCTTTGTCACAGTGCGAGGACTGTGCTGAAATGACAGAGGAAGTTAATTAAAAAGAGGACAGCAGAGGATGGGATTTCAGACGAGGGTTGTGAGGAATTGTCTGAATCAGACAAAGCAGAGCCGTGCTCCTCAAACCACAAACTGCTATTTTATTTTTATTGGAGTGATTGGACGGGAGTCACAGCCAAGCCTGTGCAGCCAAGCACGTATATGCATGCGCAGATATTTGCTAACCTCTTTCAGCTCTGTTACATCACTCCGACCAAGAAAACAGAGTGATGTTGGCTGTAGGTCTCGGAGGGAAACCCCCCTCCCCCTTTAAACTAGAGGAGTGAAGGTCGGATCTCCAGCTGCATGGTGGCCCCAGCAGGATGACCTAATGTCTCACATCGCTCTTGTTGAGTCCCAAAGAAATCACCATTTCAGAGGTCAACTGTTAAACTCTGCAACATGTCTGTCGGGCTCAGCTTGTCTGTAACAGCCACCACATGCCAAAATAGACCGTCCATAAAGGGAACCACAGAAATCAGTAGGTGGAGAGGACAAAACATGTGTCAGAGTCTGATCAATGGGGACATGAACTGGGGTCAAGACACTTTACTCATGGAAGACATGGAAAATAATCGACCATGGTGGGTAGTTGTTTCCTCATTTCCAGTCTTTCTTCACCAAAAAATTTCCTTTAACAGCAAATCTGCAATACAGAGCATGTTTAGTGGGATGTGTAGTCTGTAAATTAACACTTTTAAACAACTTTATGCTGCGTAATTCATCACAGTAAAAGCAAAGTCTACATTAGTGGGAGACGGTGTAATTGGTCTCATTAATTAAGCCAAGTCGAAGAGATAATCTGCACCGAGGCAGATCATTTATATATTATAATATTTCACTGAGCCAAGGCCACTTCACTAACTTTTTTATTCATTTTATATTTATGTGAATTTCCACAAAAAGGAGATTTCTGCTGTCTGCCAATTAATGTTAAGTGCACAAAAAACTCATTAATTCATATGATTTCTTTTTTTTTTTTTACACGGATTAGCTTTTGATAACCTGTAGTTTATATATATTTTTAAATTTAAAGTAAATACACTGCAGGCAGAGTACCGGTGTACTACTAAAGCAAACAGAGACAATGCAAACAATATGAGTTAAATAAACAAACTAAGGAAAAATAGACTAAATACAATTATATTTATAAAAAAAATTATACTGCCATTTAAAGTGATCTGTATTTAATGACTAAGTAACATAAAAAAAAAAATAAACTGTGAGTTAATCACCACAAATCATGAACTGCTGACGTAATAAAATGGGCTTTTTAAATGTTGTATCCAAAACAAAAAAAGGATCAACAAAGCTATTTCAGCACTATTGCTGCGATCACAGATGCATCACAGGCCTGATATCATGGGGAGACGGTGAGCTGGTCACAATACCCGGTGGACTGTCTGTTTTGCAACATGCACAGGAAGTGAAGGGTGATTAGTGAGCCACGGATATTGAGGTGACTTACTCTTTTTAAAAGGTCAGTGGCGGGGGTGTCCCGTCCGCTGAACGCCTGCCAAGACTCCGCTGTGCCGTGGCCACATGAGTCACAGGCGTAATGCTGGCTGATTCTGGGAAGTAAGACAATACAGCATGTCGTCCTGCACATTGAGCAAGCTGAGGGTTTACTAAGCAGGGTCGCACTTGAGGACTTCTGGGTGGTGGCAGGACTGCGTGGGCTGCAGAACGTCACTCCATGTGGGGCCTCAGCACTCATCTATCATAACTTTGGCTCCCCTCGCGTTGTCTCACAGGAGTTATTGCGGAGGAGAGATCCAAGTTTTTCCAACGGCACACAAAGCTTAACGACTCCTTCCTACATCATAACAACAGGATTCTTCCCGTCATCTGGCACTAAATCTATGTTGTACTTCAAATAAAGGAATTTCCCTTTTGATTTGATGCCACTATTCACACGTTTGTATCTCTTGTATCAACTTTAATGCATGCGCAACTAGGGCAAAAAGAATTAATTAGAATTACACCAGGGAGCTCAATCTCTTTTCTGCCGGGCAATAGTGAGTCTTTTTAAGGGTTTAGGATGATTTTCATTATTGATTATATTTCTAAAATATCTAAAAATGTCTCAAAGCAAAAAAGGGATAAAAGGAGATTAAAGCTGTCTGTGTTTGAACATCTGAACACCCACAAGGCTTGTGTATTAATTCTAGGATTTGTAAAAAACAGTAGCTTATTAGCCCAATTAAACCTACATGAGGTCCTGCATAGTTATAAGTTAACTCTAACCCTTCACCGAACCCAAACCCTAAAGTTACTGTTACCTGTTAGAAGTTAGTTTTGCTAACTAACCAGCCGATCAACAACCTTTACCATTTCTCCACCAAACAGAAGGTTTCCCCGCTGCATGGTGGGGAGTCGAATTTGCGGTCCTGGGTTTAATATGACTTCCAACCTGAGCTAACCATCCAGTTGAGAAAACATCCCTCCATACACTTTTTAATGTTAACATTAAGCCACAAGGATGCCAGGTTTTGTTTGGAACTGCAGTGGGATCCATAATAACGCCTCTCATAGAGATACTAGCTTGGTTGTAGACTATTAAGCTTGTTTTGTGTAGTCTTAAAATAGGATTTTGTAGAAAAACATGCAACACACAGCACATGGTACAGTATCAAAAAAGTGCTCTTTTAATAATTTTGCTGATAAATGTTTGAGAAAAGTGTGAAATACCATTGCACATTACTAGAGACCCAAAAGACGCCTTAAAATTGCTTGTTTTATTTGAGCTAATTTTGCAAACACATTTAGATTTTAAAGGTATGGAGCAGAGATAAACACAATATTCTGAGAGATATGCATTCAAAGATGTTACTTAAATTCAGCAATCTTAACGTTAAGCACTGGTTTCATCACCATAACTAATGAAATTCCCAGCAGACTATAGTGGTCATAGGAGAAAGCAGCTGGTATAATGAGGGCCTAAAGGGACTTATGAACAGTGGAGCTGGATGAACTATGTTAACTCAATCCACCGGCACCAATCAGACTCCAGTGTAAGAGGATCCTCCTCAGTGAAAGTGATGGCTCTATTAGCTGAGAGATAAGTAGATCTGTCCGCCATTATCATCAACCACACAACACGGGCTAAAAATAGCCAAACGAAGGACTGATTCTCCTGCCGTCCACAGTTTATCCACTCCCTGGATCTCCACAACCATATTCTCCCCCCCTGAGAGGAATCCAAGCACGAGCTGTAAAGTAAGCTGTCTTTTCCATTATGCGGTGACATGCTATTACAAGCACATTCATTCATTGTGTTTCTCCACCCAAACGCAGCCATGCGGAGACAACTCATAGACTTAAACCCATTTCACGAGACAGAATGTCAAACAGCTGTGGTTCAGGAAGAGGCAGGGAAGTATTTCTGCTCTGCCACCAAAGCTTTATCCACCGCCAGTGTCTCCAGTTCTGGGCCTTTGATACTCAAGAGCGTGAGTGAGTGTGACAATGAAAAATCCAAAAGCAATTTCATGATTTCATTTCAAGTATCTCCTCCCCTGTGGATGTCATTTAACATCTCTGCAACAAAGTGAAAACAGGCCTCGCTTTTCATACACGTAATCATATTTGAATACGACATAAACAATGAAAACAAGGACCACATACGGCGCTGTGCAAGACATTGTACACAAAGTTGTCCTCAGTGTTATTGTAGGAGTCCAGTCGGGCTTTATTGTGTCTATCCGGTTGTCCTTGCGGTCTCTGCTGCTGATGGCTTTGTCCTTACAGTCAGACAAGTCGTGCAGACAAAGCTCAATCAGGACAACTTCCTCTTGGTTTCTGGAGAGCAGGGGGGGCGGACCTTTCCGATAAAGAAAGGCGACCCAGACTGACTTCAGAAAGCAGCCAGACCCCTTCACTTTCTACTGGGGCAGACCCAATTTAAACAAGTTGTATTTCAAAAAATACCGCTTAATGACATAATAAATGTTTAAGTTAGAAATAAAGAGTCTGCTGACTCAGTATTCCCATAAAGAAGCAGCACAGTCAGCAGATACTGATTTACGTCATCTTGGGTGTGCCGCAACCAGCCCTGCACACCTGTATTCCTGTGGTGTCAATTGTTTCTTCATTGCACACAAGCTCGAGCTTTGTCACAAGTTGTTTTAAGACCGTGAACAGATTTTTTCATATCTGGGTCCTGTCCTGAAATCTGCTCCAGTGTTTCCTCTGACTTTGCCAAACTGAGAAGTGAATCATAATTGTCAGGTTGTGTAGACGAGGGCTGCCCACTCTTTGTCTAATATCTGACTAATCGGTTGTTTTAGAAGATTTCTTCAGTTGATAAGTTATTTTCATGCTTTTTTTTCTTGATGTATGACTTATTTCTAAGAAACTTAACAGCATGTTTCTGCTAATCACAAGATTTAAAGTGCTGCTTTTGCATGATTCTCTGTGTGGGGAAATAACAGAACTGTCAATAAAAAACAAATGAGTATTGGCAGACTAAGAATTAGAGCCCGACCGATGTGGGATTTTTTAAACTAATGCCAATACTGAATTTAAAGGCGGATAATTAATCGATAACCAAAATTGTGGCCGATATGGTCTTTTTTATGTGGATTATGCACAGATTTCTCACCACTTTTCGAACCACCCAGAGAGCTACTTTCTCAAACATAAAACTTTATTAAATATTACTTAATTTCCAAACAATGTATTACATTGTCAGCCAATTCTATAAATGTTATCCGAGAATAAATAGAAACAAACTAACTAGCTAAAGAAACATCACACTGTCAGTTTCAGTCATTTACTGACTTCTTGAAACAAAATAAACCATTTCTAAATCATGCCAAAAAACATTTTCACATATCAGCACATATCGGTGTGCAAATACACAGATACTGATATGTTTTGATTGGCCAATATCAATAATATATATATATAATAATATCTGTCAACTGATATATCTGTCGGCTCTGCTAACTCAATCATTGTGCACACTCTGTCGATGATTTTCCTCGTGGATGTATCTGTATTCGTCCCGGCTCATTTGTCTCTCCGTCCCTGCAGCTGAGAAGCATGATGCTGCAGCCTCCCTGCTCTACCACGGGGATGCTCATAATCCAGGTGGCTGGTGGTGTGTGGGCTGTGCCAGATACAGTGCTTGGCAATCAGAGCTCAATTTCTTGTCTTGTCAGACTAGACAATCTTTTTTTCCCTCTCATGCTCAGAGTCCTCTGTGCCATCTGGCAAAGTCTGAGAGGGCTTTCTTTAGTGTTTTACTTAAGAGTGGGTTTCTATCTACCACACGGCTCTGATTGATGGGGTGCTGAGGAGACGGTTGTCCTTCTGCCGGTTCTTCCATCTCTGCAGATGACTGAAGCTCTCTTACAACGGTTACGTGCTTACATCCATTACATTCACATTTATCAGAGTCCCTGGAAGATCCAACATCACAGCACAGCTTGTTGGTTTCTCTCTGCTACGACTGCACGATAACTATTGATTAAAAAGCTATATTTTGGGGGGGAATTAATACAGTGTCACATAACTGTTTTCGATATTCTGATATACTTTTCAATATTTTGTATGGTGTGCTTGGTGTTCTAATTTTTGCGGCTGCAACACAGGAATAAAGTCTATCTATCCATCTATCTTGATCCGTCTTCTGTAAATATAATGTGTAACATGAAATATGTGTCTTGTTTTAACTGTTTGTACTGATTGTTTGCTTAAAATTGTTTTGCATTAATATCCTGCTTTTCACTTCCTCCTTCGCAGAATTCTGCCTCACTCCTCTGAGCTTTTTTAATCCCATTCAGCTGTTCATGTTTTGTTTTCTCCAGGTCAGATTTTATGTGTTGTGTGTTTAATTTGTTGTTTTAATTAACAACAGGCAGAGTCTTAACAGAAAATTAGCCTTTAGGCTAACACCGGCACATTTATAGGGATCTATACACAATGGGCTTTGATTGTATGTTTAAAGCAGGTGTTTCTGCATTTGAGTTTCAATAGACATCAAATTTTAAAAGTGTGTTAAATTAGAGCTGCAACCTACGTTTTTATTCATTATTGATTGATCATCCAATAATTGTCTCGATTCATTTGTTTTATCACTAATATGTGAGAAAAAAGTGAAAAAAAAGTCTCAAAGTCTTTAAATTTCTTGTTTTGTCAGTTGAAAACCCAAATATATTCAGTATGATCTGATATAAAACAGAGGAAAGCAGGCAATGTCTATATTTGAGAGGCTGAAAACTGCATTTTCTGCCATTTTTGGATGAAATATTACAAAAATGTACAATCAATCAGTTGTCAAAATAGTTGGCGATTATTTTGCTGTCAACTGACTTATCTTTCAGCTCGATTTTTGGCATTTTAATGATGATAACATCTATAAAGTGCTGGGAAAAAATGAAGTATTCTTCCACAAAGTTGTAGGAGCTCACAATAGTCACATTAAGACTAAAAATGCCAAAATCAAAAGCAGATATCCTAACTTTAATTCCTGTGAATGGGTAAAACTCCCAAAAAATGCTTGCTCCTACATTTCCCACAATGCAATCTAAAGCATGTTTCACCTCCCCTGCACTTTCTGAAGCAGGCTTTCTGTTGGCCTGCAAGACGAACTGTGAACAAAGTGAAGGACCAGTTTCCAAAGCTACTGTTCTCTGAACACCACACTGCAGCATGCTCTGCACAGTCACACACTGTCTGCTAATCCTACGTGGAGCTTGTTAAGAAGGTACGACACTTAGTGACAAACTTGTTTTGCTTCCTAGTGTAACCAGGCAACGTCCAAAACAGGCTGTTAAAGGGAGAGATAATAAGCCTGCTTATGTGAGTCACAGTAACCTTTCACCTCCAGCCCTCTGGTCAGTGGGCGTCTGGCAACCGGTCAGGCTTCTGTGAATCCAGCATGACTTCACACTGCTCGCCGAAGGGGGAGAGGAGGTCGCTCTGATTACAAGTCTCAGAATGAAATTGTTGACAGCAGGATGTTAAGTAGAGTTAATAGATGAACACAACTTTCTCTCAAGTGGTGCAGCTTAGAGATGCATGAGCACGATACATTTATAAAAGTCTCCTAAAGAAAACAACAATCAACTTTCCGCCAGGTTAAGTCGAGCCGTGAACTCTTCCTCGTTTGTGCCATCAAAACACAATTAGCAACCCGCCGCTTCTGTCTCTGGCTCATATTTACTGTGGGATCCAGTCCTGTTATCAGCCAAATGGATTGTTTTGCTTGAGGCACACCAACCGTATCTGTGGGCGGCTTCCACTTGACAGTTTTGACTCTCACTTTAAGGCTATTTCTGAGCCCCCCGGGGCTCGCCAATGTGCTGATAAACTCATCCGTTAGTCGGCTGCTCAGACTCCTGCGAGTGCACTTCATATTGCTGTGATTTGATGAACATGATGGCCTCATTAAAATCTAATTTGGCTGGATTGTCTCCGAGGTCTGCCATTCGCAGGAATGTGAGGTGGATGGAGATCTCCAGCGTTCCTCATCACTTTTTTCTACCGGGGGCCTCAGCGTGGAGCAGCGGGCTCCAAAATACTTGGATGGAAACGGGCAGGAAGCAGGAAGACGGTTGGGGGAGGAAAAAATGAAACATGTGAAGGACTTTTCAGGACAAGAGCGCTGGATGTCAAGGAAAACACCAGTTTAACTGACCACTATGAATCACTGAGGTCTGACAGCAGAGAGAGAAAAGGATACAGAATATGAATGAGTCTCTAAAACAGAAGGTGACAAGGACTTTCCAGAAATCACTTACACCTCCAGACGTGCAAATGATGCGTTACTGATGATAACTAAAGCACATATTATTGAAAAACCATAGTTTGCACTTGAAATAAGCACTTATAATCCAATGCAAACTCTGAACCAAGCAATAAAATATACATTTAACAATAAACTATCTTTTTTTTTTTACAACAAATATGAGGTTGATTATGAGCTTCTACTTATCCAAATTCTATTTTACTACAGAAACACTTTTTCACAATAAAATACAGTACACACACTGCACATTGAAACAACAAATGAACATTCATAACTGCAACTCTGTTTCAGTGTGCAGGCATTTCATTTGGTATAAACAGGAAATAACAGTGATCACACAAAACAAATCGTGACATAACCAAGACTGCACTCTTACCTTGTTATCACTGTGTCTCCATGTTGTAGTTGTGGCTGCAGGGACGTGTGAAGATGAATTATTTGGCGAGTGTTTAAGTTATCACGGATAAACGTCAGGAAGAAGAGCGGAAAAATCCCAACAGATACAGAGAAAATCTTCTCTCCCCCCTCAAAAAAAACAGTGGGCTGGTATCCGGAAACTGCGCTCAGTGCTGAAGAATCACAAATACAAGCAGGAAGAGCTTGTCTTCTCCCAGGTGCATGGTCCGAGCTGTGTTTACAGGCTGGGTGAAATGTGTTCCAGAGGAAAGTTTTTCCTGCCTGTCTCTCCGCTTGTCTCCACACACACTACACAGAGAGGAGCTGAGTTTCTCCCCGGAGCTGCGCCTCTGATGTCAGCAACAACGTGAGCTCCAGGAAGTGGTGACGCTCTCCGGTGGTGCGTTTCCAGAGGGGCGCGAGCAAAGTGCAGCGAGCAGCGCCGCCCCGTGGACACCTGGAGCGGGTACAGCATCTGCTGCGGATGCCTGTTTTTTATTCTATTCTTTAAAAAAACAACAACTGTATAATACAACACATTTTTACAAAGATTTAAATGAAATAATAAAACAATAAATATACCATGTTGGATAACTTCAGGAGGAAAAATTTGACTTTTTAATTGCTTTATATTAATAAAATACATATAAAAATGTTTATTTAATTGTTTTATTTATTTATGGGTTTTTTTTGCAAGGACAAGGTCTTTAGTTGTCAGTGTTTTATTATCAGAACAATATGTACATATTTTACAACCAGAAAAAATGTTTTTTAGCGATTATATTATATCGAATATATATATTTATTTATTATATAAAACGTAATGGCCTAAATAATACATGTGATTTTCTAAATGTAATTAACAATACAAAACTTTATTTCAATTCATAATTTACATATTATTAATAATAATTAGAGATCAACAAATATGGATTTTTTGATACAACCAATTATACAAAATGAAAACTGAAAGAAATGTAAAAAGAAAAAAAATAGCTAAATGAACATCACTACTCTATGTTGAGTGCAAGTCAGTTGCTAACCATTTAAATAATATGCTAACATAATTTGTAAACCACCCCAAGCAACCCAAGATTTGGGCTGTAATAATAATCATCATCATCATAATAGTGTATATATAGTCTATATTTATTAAGTATTCTTGTATTCAAAGAACCATGCCACCATGACAGAGCTATTGATGGCTTGAAGACAGCCACATGAAAAGTTAAGAGGATTAAAAAAAAGAAAATTTCAGGTTTACCAATTCTGAAAACTTTGAGAGGCTTTTAGCTAAAGTACAAAAAATAATATATACATTCTTCTTGCCATTCCACAAGATGCAGGGACGTTTATTGTAGATGACAGTCTTGTCAGGAGCCGTCACCTGATCAGCTGCTGAGATGACAGCAGCTCTTACAGGTGTTGACTGTCACCTGATGGAGTCACCTACAGTATGTGTGGGTGCTGTGCACGATGGCGTGAGTGGCAGCACTTTCTCCTCGTTCCCTCTGAGTCACAGGCCCAGTTTAAGCAGATAAAAGTCTCTCTTTGAACTGTGTCTACAGGAGCCATTAGGAACCTGGACCTTGCCTGTATAGAAACATCTGTAACATTTTTGGACACAACTCATGCTCCAGTCATTTATTGTTCTGGCAGTGCGGACGGCATGTTGTGTTCAATCAGCCAGCACATCAACGTGAGCTCCAGACTAATGGGCAGCGACAGTGAAACAGGCCATACAAACACAGCGGTGCATCGTAACTCATCCTAACAGTATGTTGTTCTCTTGTCAGACTGCTGAACCACTGCGTTGCAAACTAGAAAAGAGTCTACCTGCGCACCAAAATAATTTATAATGGGTACAGAAAAATGTAACCTCGGGCAGTCCTGTCTCCTCATTTCGGCATATTAGAGCAGACAATCAGAATAACAAATGCTCCACTGACCTTGTCCCCAGCATCGCTCTCTTCAGATTAGTTCCACACAGCACTGTTTTATTGTGATCAGACATGCCCTTGCTCTGTGTAAGACTGCTTGAGTGCAATGAATATCAATTGGACATTTGCATCTCTCTGTGGATTTGCAGCGCTTGTAGAAGTCTGTACGGCTGAACTGTGCTGTAGATGAACACCACAGGCAGCTGTTATGAACAATAACAGGCTGTGTGTGTGTGTGTGTGTGTTTCTAGTGGTTTTTGCAGATTCACTTTTTTGTGGGTCTCTGGAGAAAAGCAGGATGTATTTGCAGTCAGTTTTATGAAAAGTAATCAAACTGATTTTACATAACTCCAGCCAGGTGAGGGGTACAGACGAGTCAGAGTTTCCCCTTGCAGGAACTATTGAACCGGCCTTTACAATCCCTGCAGCACTTGAACAATATGTGTGTGGGAGCACATGTTCACAGACTTGTGTTTATCCTCGTGGCAGCCTTTTTTGATCTTTGCTAAAAGCTACTTCTAGAAAAATCCATTTCCCTTCAGGGCGAACCGTGGCTGATATCGACCTGCTGGAAATCAATGAGGCCTTTGGCAGTCAGGTGAGCTCCACAGGAAAAACCTAAAAATACTGCAGATTTTTGTTTATAGATCAAACTTTACAGTAAATGATGGATTTCCTGTGGGCAAGGCTGAGAACCCCAAGAGAGCAGCCATTGCTGCTCATGGGTCAACCTTTCCACTGCATGTCAGGTGATAAATAATGAGACAAACACACAGAAAGACCCTGTTTGTGAACAGCTGCAGAGCCGCTGTTCATTTGTTATAAAAATACAAGACTGATTTGATAAAACCACACGAGAAAAATGCATCCAGTATCAGTGATTAAACAGGCTTTCCTAGTATCCATCTCCTGTGGTTTCCTGCTCTGAAACTTGTCTCCAGGGTTTATCACATGGTTTCCATGTGCAGTGGGGCTGGAGTGGGAGCTGCTGCTGCAGAACACTGGCAATTAGGACTTAGGATTGTTAGGACTGTTACTGTGATTACAAAGGGTGATTTGAAACTGCTGTGCTGTTTTTATCTTTTATATTCCCATGATTTTGAGCTAAAGTTATTGTACCTGTTCATTTAAATAAAAAGCTGAAATAGTTAGCTAATGGATAAATGGTAGAAAAAGTAAGCAGGAATGTATAAAGGGTGTTGAAATAGTTAGCTAAAATTAACATTAGTAAAGAAACAGCTAATATAGTTAGCTAAAAAAAAAGGTAATTGAGAAACAGTTAAAAAAAAGTTTTTTTCAGGAGAAATTGTAGATTAAATAGCTAAAAGGGATTAATGGTATTGAAATAATTAGCTGAAAACAACATTAATAAAGAAATTGTTGAATGTAGTTGGCTAAAAGTAATGTTATTAACAGTTGGAATTGTTAGCTTATGGATTAATGGTTGCTAAAAGTGATACACAAAGTCTAAAAGTAATGGATAAACCATGTCACAATAGTTAGTTAAAATTAACATTAATAAAGAAACACATAAAAATAATAATAATAATAATAATGAATAAACAGAAAGAATTGTTAGCTTAAATGTAGCCATGCAGCAGTTATTTGTAGAAGCTCAATTGCTGATTCAATACAAAAAAAAAAAATCCTTAAACTACATAATCTAATCATCAAAAGCATGTTCATATTGTTACATGTAATAAAAAGACAGACCTGAGAAGTTGTCCTTTATATTTATTTGCATTCTTACAAAAGGAAATATAAATGTATAAAAGTTGATTTAAGGAGAGCAGATTGTGTGACTGTTAGTAAGAACATCTAGTTGGACCTGAACACCTCATCAAAGGATCCAGATCCCTGCAGCTGCAGAGTGACGGGGGTCTTCACCAGAGGGGACTGGACGACCACGATGGCCCTGAACTCTCTGCTCTCACTGTATAACACAGAACATACAAATATTTTAAGCATGTTTTAGACATCATGTTACCTTTACAGTATGAATTTATCATAATCCCTGTGCAGACACCTGGGAGTGAAGCTGATCTGGAGACACTGGCTGCAGCTGGTGACGTGGAGCTCCTTTGACCTGAGAAGCCCAAAGTCTGGTGTCACTCTGAACACATGGGAGTCTCCTTCATCTGACTCTACACACACACACACACGCACACAAACACACACACACAGTGAAACCCACGGGTTAATTAGAGGTTACAAAGGAATATGAATCATAATTGACACTACTGACATCACTTTATTGTTTGACATCATTCATATAATTTTATTGGCAGTATAATTATTACTGAAAACAAAAGGAAATAATTAGATGTATTGTAAGAGTTGGATGCTGCACCGAAACTGCTTGGAGGGTGTAAGCGCCAAAAAGTTTTCTGGCTTTTACTTCAGCGTCATGTGGCGATGAATATGCACAGTACTGTTCCTCTGCGAGTTCCCACTCGGCCCATAGACTTTACATAACGGTGACAGATTTTAAAGTCACTTTTCTTGGCTGCAGCAAAGTTTCACAAACATGAAAACTACTTGAATAGAAAATGAATAACAGGAAGAGACATAATCGCCCTTTACCAGTTCTATAATTATAAAAATTGTATAAGAAATAATGAGTAAAGCAACTAAAAGGAACTTTCATTTTGTGTTGATTTTGGCGCCCCCTGTGGACAAACGAGGCAATGCTTACATGAATGCGACTATCTTGTGTCAAAGATTTTCATTAATTTTCATTTAATTGTCATGAAAGTTTTTTTAAACGTGTTTGTAATGTAATGTATCTATTTGTGGCTCAGATTACCGTAATATGACAAACAAACTGTGTTGTTTCATTTGATTTTGTGGTGAATCAGACTCACCGTTAGGAATAATTATATAGAAAAAGCCAGTCTTCTCTTTGATGGTCTCGTTTAGTTATGCAGGTCATACAGAGGCATCCGCATTAAACTGAGACTGTTTCAGAACCAGTTAAATTCTCTTTGTAGCTGCTTTAAACTCTCTCATTATATTTAACTGACTATGGAAAAGCTCTGAACAGGTTATAATGAGGAAGATAAGTCAGACACCTTCCTGCTGCTACAAAAAATAATGAGATAGGACAAATGTACATAATGACTGCCATTCAAAAGTACTGCATGATTTATGAACCAAACAAACTCCAGACTGCTCCGTGGTTACCTGTAAGTGATTTCCAGTAGGTGTGAGCTCCGTGTCCATAGAGGTTCACTTCTATTATCTGTGTCTGGCCCACGTAGCAGAACCCAAAGTTGATGCTGTCGCTGGACAGACGGATTGTAGCCAGATCCACGTGGGCGCAGAGAGGCACTGTCTGCACAGAGCAGAGGAGAAATTAACTTTGTGAGGTCAAATACCTAAAAATAACCCCAGTTCAGAGTCCCTACAGTGTCTGACCTGCAGGCTGTTGTTGCTGTAGTGAATCAGGAGGTTTTGCTGAAGCCTCAGCTGTCTTCCCTCTTTTGCTCGATCGATGAGCGTCACCCCAGGAGAGACTTCCTCACCCGCCTGGTCTGCTTGTTCCAGAAGGGACAGGGAGCAGTGGAAGGCCACCTTCACCTGGTATTCACAGAAGTACAACTCAAACTAATAAATAACTAATTCCTTTAAATGAAAATCTTGGCCATCCTTCCTTGTCTCACCTGCACGCTGTGTTGTGGTGGCAGCACCTGAGACTGGCCCTCACCAGTAGGCGGGTTGCTGGAGGTGCTGGTCCGCGCTCGATTTTGCAGCTTGAGCACTGAAAATGGAGGTTGAGTCCGCAGTCTGAAGTGTAGGGTCATTTCTGAGTTGTTTTTCAGCTGAAATGCTCTTGTGATGCTAAATTCACAAACTAGCAGCTACGAAGCAAAACAACCAGAAAAACATCCACTGGTCAGACGTACCGTACACCTTGGGGATCAATACCTCATTTGTGCCCTTCAGTGTGTCAGAGCACTGTTGACTAGTGTAGATTTCTCAGACCAACCTGCTCTGATTCTTTCCTCAGTAAATCACCGGATGAGGCATGAAACTCCAGCACCCCCTCGTCCTCCTCCATCTGCACTAACAGCCTGCAGCAGCACGCAGCCAAGAGGAAGATATGCAACTTAATCAGACCACCTCTGAGCTCCTTTTGCCTCACCTCAGCTCGTTTTAATTTAGGAAACATAAATCGAGTTGGATGCGATGGGGGTTTTGGAGACTTAGTATGAGTGTAATTGCTTACACTGCAGGCTTGACGACAGCCAGTAGATCCATCCTGACAGGCTCCAAATCCAAACCCTGAGCTCTTCCAACTTTACCCGGGACACAGGCAGCCATCTGTAAACAAACACAACACAATGATATGAGAATTTAGGTTGCATCATCCACTTTGTGCCTTTTCCAGGGTTTACAGTTGAAAGACGTTGTTTACTGTGGTGAGCATGTCACCTCGGAGTCTAGACACATGAAGCCCAGCGCCAGGCCCGCACATCTGGACTCACAGTCTGACCCAGAAAGAGTCAAAGGAGTGAAAGATACATGGATGGTGCTGCTGCCCTTTGCTGGAATCACCTTGACATAAACGACAGGAAGAAAAGCTGTCATTGCTCAAATGTACTAAAACCCCCAGAGGCAAGTGAGAAATAAATTCCAGTGATACATTTTCTATGTCAGATCTGAATTATTTTTCTATGAAGTTTTTATGACTTAAAAACCGTTTAAAAAAAACGCTTTGCCAGGATAATTTTTCTAAGTTTCCTTTAGTCCTTCAGCAAATTAGTGTTGATTAAAGGCAAGGTAAAGCAAAGCAAGTTTATTTATACAGAACATTTCAGCACCAAGACAATTCAAAGTGCTTTACACAAGACATCAAAAGCATCACGACAAAGGGCAGAAAAACAAATTTAAAAAAGGACATTTAGATTTCAATTAAAACAAAACCTTAAAAACCAAAGAGAGAAGGAAAATACTAAAACACAAACTTAAATATAATAAAAGTTATAAAAATTAAGAGTAGAAGTTACAGTGCAGTTATAGTTAAGTGGAATTGTTAGTTAAAAACTATATAACTACTAAATAAATGTTTTAAAATCATTTTGTAAAAGGCCACTGTCAACAGGTGAATGTAGGAATTAAAACTCACCTGGAAGACAACATGAAAGCTTTTATTCCTATTTAGAACATATTGGTGGGAAAGTGCAGCCTCTTGTGGCCAAAATGAGTATTACAACAACAAACAGTACTATTCTGACAAAAAACACCAAACACATTTTTTTCATCTGTTTTCACTGGTAAAAAACTTAGAAAAATATAGATTTTTTTCCTGGCAAACATTTTCTCTGTTTCACAGATACAAATGAAAATTTAAGGAACTTTGAAAGATTATCCTGGCAAAACTTTTCTGAAGTTATAAACACAAGAGAGAAAACTACACAGATGAGACTTAGATGAGACGGAAAATCATTTCAACCTACTATTTGCTGGGGAGTGATGCAGTATGGGTAATCGGAGAGGTTTCCCACATGAGGTCTGATGTGAACAGAGAAGAGTTTTTTCTTGGCAGGAGCCGGATAAAGACAGGTCTCCTCTTCCTCACAGTCATCCTCAGATACATATTCCTCCTCGTCCCCGCTCTGAAATCAATAGGATTAAACCGCTTCAGCCAGTGAAATGTGGATCCACTTACTGGCATCAGAATTTCCCAGAGGCAACATCATAAAAGTCGTTAAAGTTTATGTTTGTGTATCTGTGTTTTGACGTAAAATGTACTCACAGTCGAGCTTCCAGAGGAGGGTCCCGTCCCTTCAGAGCCCGGGGTCTTATTTCTTTCCCAGGCTGTTTGAATGTTCCCACCAGAAAGCCTTAATGCTCCGCTCAAAACCTCATTACCATCAGCATCTTTAACTGGGAAGGCGTCTCCATATGCCACCACAACATCCACCAGTTGACGATCATTTGGATCTATGTTATATATTTCCCAGTCCATGCGGATATCTGGCAGCATATAAAGAAAACTGTATTATCCACCAGAGGGGAAACTGGCTGGTTGCTAATACACAGTGACAAATAAGAAAAATGGCACAAGTCAGAGAGGTCAAAGCAGATTTCTTATGAACTGATACTGTAAGACTCAGTAGTAAGTCTAACAAAAACTAATATGTATTCCAAGTGGACCTAAACGTAGCTATACTATCTACTCAATTAAAAATACAATTCATCAATTTCTAAACAAATAGACCATATGTGTGCAAGCAAACCTTCAATATTATCCATATTTTGGGGAAAAAAAGTGAATATCAAACATGATTAGCCATGCAAAGCCATAGAAAGCTCTGTTAATCAATATTAAATAAATAAATATGGCAATAAAATAAATCCTGAAATAAATATATGAATAAATGTATATATAAATATACAAATTAGTCAATATAGTTCATTAAATACATAGAAATATTATTTGAAATAAAATATTATATTATAAATATTTTGAAAAGGACATTTTTCAAAGGACTACTTTTATTTATTTCACTTTTTTCCCTTTTATTTCATAATTCCAAATTATATTTTTCTGCTTTCTCCATAACCTTAACTCATTTATAAATTCATTTTTAGATATTTCTAGTTATTTATGTATTTATTTACTAAATATTGATAGAAACCGCATTCTATATAACCGTGTTATTCGTTCAGTAGTGCATCTGGGTGCTTTACGTTTACTAAAACATGAAAAAGGGCATGAAACTGAAGAGGGGTTATTTCCTTTCTGTCTTTAATAAGCCAGCAGTTAAAACAACTACTGAAGCAGCATTTTTAATAGAATTTGTTACTGATTTGCCTAGCTGCCAAGAAATGCGAGGAGGGAATCATTTTCCTCTCAGATCAGGATGCTTTTTCATGATTTTACTCACCAGACATGGTGGGATTGTTGATGCGAAGAGAACGAGACACAGTGTCACCTCCGGATACATGAGTGCCAAACCTGAGGATGCAGAAAGGAATGTCAAAGCAGAAGATTTACCATCATTAGTGTGTTTTAATTGGAGAAATGCACGGTGGAACAGACTGTATGATCGGCCCCTGGTTCTGGTCATCTGGACGTGGGCCGGTCATTTGGAAGTAGAGTGGGCAGCCTGTCACTGTCATCTGCACGGGAATGAGCGTGGGCTCGAGGTCCCCAACCTGCAGCAGGCAAATCAGATTTCCACATTATAAACCAATCTAAAACCCAAAGAAGAGGATGCATTTGCAAACATTAATTCTCGTTATCTTAATCATGTTCTTATCTGTTAAATCCTACTATACTTTGCATATGAGGTGATCTCTGTATTCCCCCCACATGTCGGTGTAGGCGGTGACATCCACAGTATGGGTCTCAAAAGGTCCCAGCATCCCAGTGTCTGGCAGGACAAAGAAAGCTGCACCTTTTCCATGAGCCAGCAGGCTGCACACAAACTCTGCCAACAGATACAGAAACTATGCTCTCAATCTGCTTCATTTTAAAACCACGTACAGGAAAGTTAAAGCATACCCTTGTGTGCTTTTTCTTCTACTTTCTTCGCTTGAACAGAGTGAAGCGGCTTCTTGACGTATGTGAACCTGCGATTAAAATGCAGCCCGTGTCACGTCTGCAGTACAGTAAAGACACTCTTTGATCCATTATTAAAGTCGGCGAGATATCTCCTCTTACCTTCCCTCTGACTGGTTATTTGGCTGCGAGGCATGGCAGGTGAAATACTCCGCCTCTATGGTGAAAGGGGCGGGGATAGCAGTTTGATTGGTTACCAGTAACTGCTTAGTAACGGCTCTGTTCAAAACGACGTCATCTCCAAAGTTAAGTAGCAAGGTTGAGAGGTTTTCATCATCTGTGGGAGAGCTAAAAGCACAAAGAACAGCGATAAATACTGACAAAGAGTTATGATGTGGAGTTATTACAGCTACAAGACGGTTATATAAAAGGCTTTGAAGGGATTTATTGAAGTGGGGTTGTATGAGGTTCTTAGGTGCTGCCTTTAGTCCACAGCAGTACATTGCTCAGCTTCCTGCCTGCCTGCAGTTAATACACTGACTATGGTTAAATACTTCATACAGGCCCACTTAAAAAGACTCAACTATCTCTTTAAGCTGAAATTACTACCAGGCGCCGGGCAGCGAGTAGGACACGCTGAGTTTCTTGGTTTTGGAAGCCGCGATGGAAACAACAAGAGGAGAGTTCATCCCCTGGACCTCACAGAGAGCAGCCACCTCAGTCAGCTCCAACTGGACAAACATTAAAAGACAATTATCATTAAAAAAAGAAGCAGAAACAGAGCATATTTTAGCAGAAAGTTTGCCTGCTTTACTCTCATAGGCTCCAGTTTTAAAGGGGCGGATCTTGTGATTCTATGGTGAGTTAATAACTTTGGTGCTTACATCAGTGTGAGCGGTAAAGTTGACTGTGATGTCCAAACTGGTGTTAGGTCCCAGAGTACCAGACGAGGGGTCAAAACTGGCCGTACACAGCTCGGCCTGTTGACCCTGGAGCTGAGCCTGGTGGGGAAAATGAAAAAATCTTATCAAAAGTTTTCATAAAATTCTGTCTGTGATAAAAAAAGAAATTCTTCAAATGATAATACGGTTCAAAACAACCTTACATATTAAACATATTATGCAGTGCAAAAATGCATGCACAGTAGGGCTTTCAATCATTCATTCTCCTTCCAGTAAATAAAGGGTGATGCTAGCGTACCATCCAGCTGAAGCGTGAAGGCAGCTGGGTCTGGTTGAAGAGAGTGACAGTTGACTTGGCAGGAACTCCGACGTAGAGTTCAGAGAGGAGCAGCTCACAGCTGAGCAGACACACCTGAGGAGATTGCACATCTGCTCGCACCGACAGGTGACTGCAGCGGACACACAGGCGGTGTGACTTGTTATCAACAGGACACTGAGTAACATGGGTATTGTTGTCAAGGCTGGTCCCTCTGCACCACTTAACAGCCACTAGCCTCCAGCTGGCTTCAAGCACAATGCTTATTGTGGAGCTGAGCATCCTTACCATCCTGTTCCATTCTCCACTGTCAGCTGCAGCTCCGTCTCATATCGCTGGCAGAAACTGGGACTAAATGACACGTCGACACTGCAAGAGGCCAATGGGGGCAGCACACCGCTGCATGGCTCCACGAAGATCTAATCAACACATAGATTCATATATATATATATATATATATATATACCAGATATAATGAACTTGTTTGAACCTGTTGGCACTCCCTACTAAGCCATTTCAAAACAATTTCCTATACGTGGTTTAGCACGTTTATGAAACATAACATGCAAGATTTATAGATTTATAATGACTCTACAAGTAATTTCTGATTTATAGTCTGATTTTTGTTATGCCACACATATTTTTTTGCATTTAAAGCACCCTCAAGTAATCAATTGGAATAAAACTTTGAGGTTGTTTCTTATAGGATTGTGGAGTTTTGTCCATTCATGTGGTGAGCCATGCTCTTTTAAAGTTAATTTGTCAATAGCTTCAAAAAGGAATGAGATATTAATAAACTTTTGAGGACTTTTATAAGCTTGGTCCAGCAATACAAAGAAAATCAACATGGTCTCAGCGTTGTGAGCTGAAACACTTAAAATTACTACCCTGATTTTGGCCCAGCCATATCTTCCTGTTATCTTATCACAGATGTGTTGGTGTAATAGTCCACTGTGCAGTACCTGTGTGTCTTGGTGTCTCTCCTTCAGGGTCCAGGAGGCTTCCAGCTGGGTGATGTTTGTGAGGAGCAGCGTTGTCCGTGTCTGATCCCCGAGCTTCAAGAGCCCAAATTCCACACTGGGCGCACTGAGGGTCACTATGGGACCCTGTCCAAAATCAGATGGTTACAGATAAACTAAACTCAAAGCAGCTCACAACAACAAATGATTACTAATGAACAGTGAGGCATTTTGTAAACATTTAAGCCGTGATGTGTTAATAATATTGTGATGTTGTTAAGATTCCTTCTTACCTTAAAAGAGACTTCAACGGGCAAAGTGACGGGCTCATGGTGGTGCTCTATGTGGCAAGCTACACTGGTCACAACCCTCTCTGGTTTCCCTCCAGTCAAAATCAGCTCGAAATCAAAACACTCGTTCTCCTCTAGAGTACAACAAATCAATAACGGACACAAATCAACTATATTAAATTCATAATGTACAAAGTGAACCGAGATGAAGAAGGATTTTTCTGTATTATTATTTTTACACTTTACTGTGTGACACACCTATACTACCAGTAGAGGGCTCTACTTCTATGATGAAACTGCTGCTGCTCATTCTCTCCCATTGAAAAAAGATGCAGGTTTTGCTGTGGTTCCACATCTGGTACACACAAGACACAAAAACATACATCACTGTGATTGTGGCACACAATAATAGAATAACATAGATAACATGAGAAAAGGGACTTAAGTAACCTTGAATTGTCTGCGGGTGCTTGTGCAAATAAAAATTTCTCTGGGGATGACAACAGCGTAGGGCTCCAGTAGGACCTGGTACGGCTCTGTTGACCCCTTGACCTCTATCTCCATGACTATGACGTCGCTCACCTTGGAGCCCGTCCGCACAGGCTGAAGGACACTGGATTTCAACACACAGAAACACAATAAAACACTTTGTTTGATGAAAAGTATGCAAAATTAAAGTGTGATGTAATGAGTCTTTTGTATGTGGTGACCTTGTTGTGTTTTACACATTAATAATAAATGTGCACACTTCTACCACCGTTCATACTAAGTAACAGGAACTTTACCCATTGTCGCTGGTCTCTGGTGGCGGCTGGGGGACATCCCTCAGGACTAAGTGACAAACACTGTGGTAATCCTTCAACTATAGAGAACACAAACACTTTGAATAAGAAATCAATCTAATCTTTTAGCTGCTAAACAGGCGACCCATAATGTAAAGAAATAAGCATAAATAATGATATAATAAACCCTTTATTCTTGATTCCCCTCATGTATTCACAGACTGTACCTCTTTAGGGCAGAAGGTGAACAGAAACTCCTGTTCCTGGCAGGCGGTCAGCACCCCTGACAGTGGGTTGACATGGAAAACATCGTCTGTGGTCAGGTGTAACTGGATATGGCCGGGCTCCGGGGTTTCCCCTGGAAGCAGAGGGTGCAGGTTTGGCTTCATGATCTGCCAGTGGAACGGCAGCTCCAAGTGGCTTCAGCCCCCGAGAGAAAGGGAGAAAAGGAGAGCGTTGTAATGTGATATTAAATGATCCCTGAAGGAGAAATGTTTTTCTACTTGTGTCAGCGACAGAGCAGCAGCCCTGGGTCTTAAAGTTTAACAGTATTTAGTTTCATACTCCAGGACACTTTCATTCTGCCAACACTGGGTATTGAATCCCAGGGCTCCAATTTAAGAGCCTCCTGATCCACTTTGTTATCCTGTGGCCAAAAAGAGCACGGGTGATAGATGTGTTTGGAGAGAAGCATGTGCACCACAAGGGACGCTTTTGGCTTTTTCATCTTTAAAAATAATTTTCACTCTGTTAATGCTTATGGAATACATTTTGGAAACAGTGTTTTTTTTGGTAAATTGTGTAAGTTCAACCTCAGCTCCTATAACACTTATATAATAATATATATTAAAATACGGACACCCATTTTTATAGCACTTTGAAGAAGGAGAATTCTTGTCCTCTGAGGAAATAAATGCTTTTGTTACTAATCGTTTATCATGTGTAAAAGGCATTAAATATACAGAAGATAATAACATTTTTGTATATTAAAAAACAACAGCATTGGCCGTATGTAACTGGCATTTAAAGGATAAAAATTCTGAAAAGTAATGAATTTTTTATAGTTATAATCATAATTGAAGTTGGTTAAAAGGTTTAACTCCATGCATAATTCATGGCAGTTTTCTGACACAGACATCAGAGCAAGTTTTTAAAGGGCAGCACAGGGGTTAAAAAAGTGAAAAACTAATTTGCAATTACAAAAAACATGAGTGATTATATATGAGGCTGTGCTTACACATTGTTTCTAATGATGAGCTTTTTCTCCTGCACAGACTGAGGGTTACAGGGGCTGAAACGGACAAAGTGCTCTGCAGTGAGGTCGTGCACCTCCCCCAGCACAGGAGGCTCCTTCTCCCCAGACACAGACACAAGCTCCAGTGCAATCAGCTGGCCCTCACCTGCGAAACACACACATTGTAGAGACAGAGGGGGGTCAACATACAAACAGATAAATTTTACCTTATACTGGACACAGTTATAATCGTATTTTTTATATAGACTATAGAGTTTTTATCACTGGAAGCTTCACCTTCAATGGAAATGTCTTTCACCTGGCAGTTGTCACACACAACAGTGAACACCTGACAGCTTCTCTCAGCAGTGGTGGGAAAGAAAACCACCTGCAAACACGCACACACGCAGATTATTAATGGCACTTTCTATGGACACACAGGCAGTGAAACCTGCATCTAAAAACCTGTGAAGTAACTTGACAAACCTTAAAAATATATTTTAGTGAGGAGTGCTAATGCTAACTGTGGTTATATAATCCACTAAGATAAAACATGTATATGAAGCATTGCATCTTTTTCCCCTCCATAACAGACTCACCTCCACCACAGTGGTCTCTCCTGGCTGCAGCACAAAAAGAGACGGACTGACTGCAAAGGGAGGCTGCTCAGAAAAGTAACTTCTTGCCACAGACTTTATACAGAAAGAGGAAAAAGAGGAACAGTCAAGCACCTGAAATATCCATTTTAACATTAAAAAAAGTAAAAAAAAATCGGATGGATTTTTACCCTGAGGTTCGAGGCTGGCCACTGGTTCTTAGGGATGATGCAGAAAGTTCCAGCACTGAGACCAACATTTTGGCAAAGAAACTCAACAAATTTTACTCCTCCGATCAGACAACAACCACAGTCCAGAACTCTCGGTACTGCAGAGTAATAATAAATATATCAGCAATGAATGACCAAATAAAGTACGCTGATGAGCATGATAATAATGCAAGATTTCTGGATTGTAATGAGACTCACATGTGAGTATGGGAGGGGGTCTTCTGGCTGCGATGGGCACCATGAGTAGGTGTTCAGCCTGCGTCTCCACCACTATGAAGTCCTCATATCCCCCCAGAGAGTCCGGAGCGAAGCGCACTGTGTACTTACAACTCATCCCCGGGGCCACAACGCCGCCCTCACTAGGGAATCTCCCTGCCAAAATATATCTGAATATCAATCATTTCTTACATTGTACCGGCATAATTCTGTGGAACCTATTTCTGCCAAAGTGATGAAGGAAAAAGTCATTGAATTGAGAGAACATTCTGGAAATAATCACGTACTATCCCCCAAAAATGATTTATTATTATAAAATAATGACAAAGTATTTAAAAAAAGTCTCACTTTTCTCAAAATAATGACTTAGTATCAGAAAAGAATTACTTACTTATATCAAAAAAATAACTTTGTTTTGTAAAATTATGACTTAGTATACAAAATAATAATTTACTCATCTAGAAATAATGACTTACTTATTTTCCTTTGAGAGAGCCTTTAATTACTTTGCAATACTAAGCAAATATTTTGAGATATTAAGTCATTACTTAGTCATACTAAGAAATTTGGAGATACTAAGTTATTATTTTTGAGATATTACATCATCATTTTAAGATACTAAGACATTTCGAAATTCACTGTTTTGATACACTTTTGCAATACTAAGACATCTAGAGATGATTAGTCATTATTTTTGAGATATTAAATCAGTATTTTGAGATTCTAAGAAATGTTGATATACTAAGTCATTAGTTTTTCATCATTTTTTTTTTAGATAAGCTAATCATTTTGAAATATATAAAATACTTTTTTGGAAAGTTTCTCATTATAATGACCTACAAGGCTTTCAAAGTGTTCATCATTTAGTTCTCTGTTATTTATCATCTTGAATCCAGTAGGTGGTGCCGGTGTCCACATACAGGATTACAACAGCAACACAGGAATGCCAAAAACCACCAACAGCATTCCACAGATGGGTGACTTTATTTGTCAGAAGTCTCTGGCATTCCTGATTCATGCAGTCACTGACATTTGATTTCCTCACTACCAACAGGAGGAGGTTTAAGGAAGCTCTATAATCCAATCAGAACAAAGGGAACAGCTCACCCAGGCCAATGGAGAAGTAAGAGGTGGTAGGAGGGATGACTCGGACAGTACGGCTTGCAGAGGTCAGGTTTTTCAGCTCCAGTGTAGTCTGGAACAGGACGGGGCATGTTACTGTTATCATGTCACTGACAGCTCCTGCAAAGTTGTGATTATTGCCACTAAAACTACCTCGTAAACATGCCCCACACTGTAGTCAGTGAAAACCACAACTGAGGGTTTTGCTAGGAACACTGGGACAGGATCATCACTGGAGCTTTTAGACAAAAAGAGCACAAACACAACATCTGAGTATTCTGCCTGTTATATAAATGAAGACAGTCTCATAGGAAGTGGTGAGCTGGGTAACAAGCTAGCACTGCCAGCATTAACCTCTACGTCAAAACCGCACGGCAAGCATTTCTGATTTCACTTTCTTCATCTGCCAAAGAAGAAAACGTCCTTTGCTTTTGTGTTGGATCAAAGCCGGAGCTGCACTAATATGACTGAATCATGAAAAGCTTCTTGTTAAAGGATACTTAAAACACTGTAGCGAGCCTTCCTTATTACCAATAATACTCATCCATCATCCACAGAGTGTGCATAATAAGCATAAATGCACAAATGATATAGAATCATGCACAGACATATATGTGAGACTGACTTTTTTTACACAAACAGTAAAAACCAAAACTAATCTGCGCATGTGTTCAGACCTAATGCTATCTTATTAAAGATTACTGCAGCAGAGTGCCACATTTACCACACACACGTGCTAGATCCTCCTGACATGACAGCAGTCGAATAGTGTACCATATCCTCCCACTGTGTTTGTATCCACAGGCAGAATATGAGTCAGCCTGTCTGTCTAATGCACACTTGGCTCTCATTGCAGAATGCGTCTTGTTTCACCTTCAGATGAGCTTCTATCTGCGTGTTTTTTGGATCACAGCTGTGTTAAAATGGATTGGAAAATGTTGACCGCTCATTTGCTAATAAATCAATGTGTCTGCAAGTATTATGTGACCCAGACCGGATTGATTAAGAATGTTATCTGACAGGCAGATGGAGATTTGTAACATAAATGGTAGGGAAATCAACTCTGGTTTCTGGGGTAAAGGGGGCTGTTTCATGCTGAATTAATTAAAAGGGAATGAGAACTACTTTTGAAGATGCATGGTTACAGCAGAAGCTTTGTACTGTGATAAGGCATACAACTGCAAGCTTTGCACAAAACATTTCTACCCACACCATGACAACTTTAAGGCTTTTGTCTTCTTTCAACAGTAGATGTCACATAAGTGGTGTACATCATCATTTATTGGAGATGCAGCTCAGCACTGTGCTTTGATGGGAGTATATGAAGCTCATTCTCATGCCCAATTATGTCTCATACGTCATTTCAGCAATGTTTGGGTTGGAACCATTTATTCAACATACACATATTCAAATTTGACCACTTAAGAACTGATAAAAATTCTCAAAAATACCTAAAAAAAATACCAGTTTAAGACCCCAGAGTTTCGAAGGACACCACAGATTAATCCATACCATACTTTTTATATTTTCTGCCCTGTGATAAAATGATCAGCCTTTACTGTGAAGTGGTGATTCATCTTAGCACATTGCAGTTACCTTTGCTCCTCTATCTGATTCCTCACATGCTCTGTCTTCCCCACTTTGGTCCGGGGCCGGACGAGGGATGTGCCGCCCTGCTGTGCATTCGGAGGAAGGAAGCGAGGATTGCGTAGGAAACTGTGTCGATCTTTCAGCTTCTGAAGTTTTTCCCATCCCTCTGCCCGGTCCTTTGCACTTGGCTCATCCTTCCACTTTGGTCTGGGTTTCGCCTGGTTGGGCCTCTGAAACATATCTGTAATTTACTGATGTAATCAAGCCTCCCCCTTCCCAGAAGATCTCAGGCTTGCCACATCAGAATCATCAATTACATCAGTTTACAAAACTCAGAGGAACGTCTTTTAATAATGTTCTTTTTATGCTCTGTTGTGTCCCTCTTGTCTTCTATTTTAATTACTCTTTTGTATCAGTTGATTATGCACTCCATTTAATTGTCGGCATTAGCATTTTAGATTTTGTTCCTGTAAAATGTATCACTGTTGATAGCTCCGTCTAATTGAAAGGGTGTGGGATTCCTCACCTCCCTCTGAGTTATCTTCCTCTGTGGGGAATCTGAGCTGGATTCAAGCGTCAGGCTGAGATCTGACTCATTCATATCCGTAATGATTTTTTCTGAGCTGGGAATTAGAGTATAACCATCATCCTGAGGCTCCCGGGACACGTGCATGGTGTAGGCGATGGTGGGTTTGCCAGGATCTAATTTCACTGAAGGGAAAAGGATAGGGGAAATATTGAGAAAAAAACACATCGGTCATTAATAATTAAGTATGAATCCAAATGGGGGTTGTGTACTTGCTGCTGGTGCTTCCACCCGTGGTTTCTGTGTTGGTAAGTAGTCCTGCGGGGAAATGAGGTTGTTCATTTCAAGAAGATCTTTGTCTACACACCAGGAAAAGGCCGATTTGACTGAAAAATAGACACAAGACCTGACATGAAATAACATCCCTGGCAGATTCAAAACAAACATATTGACAGTAAGAGGTCATTTCTCTACAGCAAATTAATATATCATGTCTCTATCTCACCAGTGAGGAGGCCTTGTTGATCTGTAATATCTCCCATCTTCTCTTTCATTCTCTCATACGCCTGGTTTTCTGTGTCTGCTGCCCGAGCTCTGGCCTGAATTATATGACTCTCCAGCATGTCAGCCTCTTTCATACACCGACTGTATTCAGAATGAGCCTATGTGTTTGACAAAAGGGCATAATAAGAACACAGATATGTATTATTTTAATATTTCTCTTATGTGAATTGTGAAGCCTGCAGTACATTTTTCAGGGTTAGTAACAGTTTTTTAGGTTACCTGTTGAAGCTCTTCAGCATATCTGTCGTGGTAGCTGCTACGTCCATTCTTCGTCTTGAGATTGGACAAAGTGTCTTTCCCAGTAATGTCTTTTGTGTAAAGGTCCTTGAAAATACTTGCCAACACATGAGAAATGTCCTAACATGCAAGAAAGAGATGGTTCAGAGCCTGATATATACAACAGTTTATTCCAAAAATATGGCAGTATTTTCATGTAATACATAGAAGAATAACAATTATTTGACTCTAGCATGTCAACAAAATGAAACAAGAATACTGAACCGGGCTTTATCCAATGTTTAGATTTCTGTTGTGGAGATGAATGCTTATTTACGTATTAATTAGCACATATTTTTGTCTCACTTGTAAAACAAAATAAATTGCTGTCTTAATGTCTGTTAAGTAATCAACTGGATGATCTTATGGCGACATCTTTAACTTCAAACTGTTACCCTCTTCACCTGTGGTGTCTCATCATTAGTAGGTTATTGTTAGCAGCAGGTTCATACAGGTACCTGAGACTTTCCTGAAGGTGGTCTGTGACTGTTCACAGACGGATTAAACAGTGATATTTCTCCCGTCTCTGGTTCTTCCATCATGGTGCAGAAACGCTGAGCCCCTCATGAAGCTATGTTAACAGTTAACGTTAACGATAAGCTGCTAAACAGGTAAGTTATCGGTATGCTAATTAGCTAACGTTATAACGTTAAGTTAGTTAGCTAGTTAGCGTAAGTTTACGAGAGCAAGTATTTAGCATGTCAAAACAGACAAGTAGTGTTAGCGAGACTATTTTCACGCATTATCAACCTTACAACGATAACTTATAGCACACATAAGTTTATTTTGTTGAAGTCCTTCACGACTCGCTGCTTGTCCGCCATATTTGTGTACATATGGTTACCATAGCGACAGCCAAAGAGACATCCGTTGTTGCTTTCCAGGAAGGAAACCACGTGAAAAAACATTCAATATTTACTTTAAAACAAGGAACATAGCCTTTATTTTTGTACAGTTTGACTGAATGTGTACAAGCAAAGAAAATAATCACTTCCGTCTTTTGATACATGCAAGCACATGCTTCATTAATTAATAAGATGGGTTGATTTCATTTGCTTACTGTAGATCAATTACATGCTTTTCATTTCATTTATAAGGACTCTCTGCTGACACACTGAACCATATCAGCCTCATGAGACAAGATTCAACATGTTTATTAAACAATCACGCCTGCATAGTGCACTGACATATAAGGTGTGGCATTGTCTGTATTTCCTGTGTGACTTATTTTCCAAGAAGCAACCTAGAAAATGTAGCTGGCTGTCTTTGTGCGATAAAGGTCAAACAGGTACTGAAGGATTGGTGGTTACTGCAAATCATGTCATGCAAAGTCTTTGCAAAGCATTTGTCTGTGACCTTATGCAAAAGGAAGTGCATTAAAGTCAAAGTGCTTCATTTAGGAGGCAAAGATTCCAAAGACACCCAAAACAAAATCCTCGACTGTGTGATCAGCTCATTCAACTCAAAGAGGCAATTGTTGAGCTCACTTTGTAGCGCCTCGTGGTTTGCCAGACAGAGCTTCTGTTTTTCCCCACAAGACTTGCTGCAGCACGTGAGTTCATAGGACAGAACAGGCCAGCAGACTCAGATAATAGAGAGACACAGAGCGTGATCTGTCCAAGCCCTCATATATTAAGTTACCACAATGATCCACACACTATTTACC
The DNA here is from genome assembly GCA_903364295.1 of Serranus cabrilla. Lineage (NCBI taxonomy): Eukaryota > Metazoa > Chordata > Actinopteri > Perciformes > Serranidae > Serranus > Serranus cabrilla. Next base: position 340,602 of record CAFUXE010000076.1, read on the forward strand.
TACAACTCCTTCAAAGTATTCTACCATAATGTGACACCAACAACAAAAGAATGACCTTTACAAAGTTGCCAGTGGCCAGAAAGAGCACTTTAGTTGCTTTAGCACATATTTCTGTTTGAGCCAACACCCTGATGAAATGTCTTCTAAGGACTGATGTCTTTAGCTCCTGTCAGTAACCTGGATTGTGTAAAGCCCTTGTAATAATGATGACTACTGATATGTGATGTGTAATTATGAAGCTACCAACTTTAACTATGCAGACAGATAGAGAGCACACCCCAGACTAAATGCAGCTCTGTACCTGACCTGGGTAACACCCTGAATAAATCAGATCAATATAGGAGCCAGAACGCTGCATAAAATCAAAGCGCTGAGTTAATGCATGTACAGCAAAGCCTCAACATAATATTATCTTATCATGGTTTATATTGGACCTTGTGCAAGTGTTTATTTTTAGTCCATGTCGGGAGAATTCCATCCATAGGTGTAGTTTCCACAAGCAGGGAGCTGAATGAAAGCAATAAGAGCAAACACAGTGGTGGACTTGTCAGACCGGTGTTGCAGTGGGTGTGGACTGATGGCGCATAAGAGCCTGATGGGCTGGCATTAGCTGCGCACTGTGTGGATCGAGTCCAAGGGGGACACAGGCTGGATCCCTCCAGGAGTAACTTTCTAGACAAGTTTTATGGTCGTGATAAGTGCTGTGATCCAACCGACACTTCTGTGTAGGAGAAGTAGGGGAGAGGACTTTAACCCCGGTGCATGTGGTGATTTATTTTGACTGGAGTCATAATGGAGGCAAATGGCACTGGGAAACATGGTGAGTTTGTTTGAGGTGACGCACAGATTTACTATGCTGCCTTTTTCTTTCTACTTCTACTTCTACTCTGTAGAAAAGATCACCTGTTGAAGTGTTTTTCATCTATGGTGGAGGGGAGGATATTAAGTATTTGTATGAAATAAGTTTTGTCTTTACAGGTCTTTATCAAAGAGTATAACACAGCATTCTTTTTAACAGGAAAAGAAGCTATAGCTACAACATATAAAGGCTATTATGTTGTTTCAGTGCCGGATGGGCGTCAGATAAATGCTTCCCAACATGTAATCAATGGTTGCTATTGACACAACACCGGCTGCTTGTCGCTGTCCTGTACAGCTAATTTCTCAGCCAGACATTCAGGATGGGGGGTTGCTAATTTTGTTTTTGTCGCCAAGGACAATATCACGTTTCACACAGCAGAAAAACACCAAGCACATGCAGGTGTTGTTTATTTCTAGCCACAGCCAGAGTGCTTGCAAATGATTTACACAGATTTTAAAAGATAAAGTTCATGTACAGTAGATGTCCACCATGGGGTGGCGCTATTGCACAGCTCATCTGAGGATTCAAAAGTAATTTTCTAAAGTTTAGCATGTGGCTAAAAGTTACATTTTAGCGATGTACGCAGCCGAATTCCATACTAAAAAGAAAATGCATGTTAATTGCGTTTTTATAAACATTGTAACATGCATTTATAGTAATAAATAGGCTATAATGTATTTTCTTTTATTAAAGCAATAGGGAATAGAGTGATACTCCTCATTACTGCAAGATTGACTTTTTTCCTGTAATTCCTGAATGCATCAGCACATCACAAGTGTCTCAAACTCACTACCATTTATAAGTTTTCCCACTAATACGATTTAAAAACTGAATGTAAGGCTAACCATGTGGACATTTACCTCCAAACCTTTAAAATCCTCGGCAGACTGTGTGCACAGCTGGACAGGGAAGAATATAACAGAGCAGTGGATGAGTTTAGACCCGCCCCGCGAGGGGGGAACTACGTGGTGGCTGCTTCTCCTCCACACCGAGCTCACTTTATACACCGACTGCTTTCATGTCTTTACTTTAAAAACAAAAAAGTTGTACGACAATGTCTTGTTTTCATAAACGGACGAAAAGGACGAAATCCGAGGAGCTGGCTTTCCAGGAGAACGTAAAAAAAGTTGCGCAGGAGAATGGAAAACGCCTAGGTAAGTCCCCCAGAGGTGCAACTGTGCACGAGCTCACAGGACGTGCGGGGCAGAGTGACGCTCTCTTTTATTTTGCCAACACAACATGGGCAGGCGCGCGCACTCAATGTTTAGATAGCGTGGATTTGGGGAGATGTTAATCTTGTTAACTCAAATCACTGTTCAGATCTAACCTGTCAGCAGGGGGATGTTGTTTTTGTGTGGCTGCGAGGTGCCATGCTGTATGTGCAGTGCAGTAAAGAGTGTATGGAGGCTTCCTCGTTGCCTGGAGCGACGAATTCTTTCTTTCTTTCTCCTCAGAGTAGAAAAATGACATGGCATGCAACATTTGTATCTTTAGAAAAGGGACAAACACAGGAAGGCGTTGTGCCCTTGATTGAAAAGAGGGGACCTCCCCTGTGGGGTTTCATCTAGTCATATGCCACTTTATTATAAACAATGTGGCAGCACATGAGGTGCATTTATTGATTTATTAGTCATATTCAAAGAGAAAAAGTGTTGGGGAAGCTACAAGGAGAACTCTGCAGGCTACCACGTACTGCACACTGCAACAAGTTAAACACAGCAAAGTTAGAGCGAGAGAAAAAAAAGCTAAAGCTACTTGGAAAAAGTAGTTCAAACCACTTTTTAAATTAAAAAACAGTTCAATTGAATCTTATTGAAATGGCAGTATGGCCTCGTGGAATAGGAAGCATAATATGTGTTCAGATCTATGCAAAAAAAAAAATCTTATCATCATCATTTAAATATATTTTTCAATTAAAGTTTAACTTATGAATCATAAATAAGTCCCTCAAGTATCATGAATCATATCACAATTTCAATATTATCCTAAATTGAACCAAATTTAGCAGCCCTTATTTGACAGTGATACAAAACTATAATAACAATTAATTTAAAAAAGTCACATACAAGCAAAAAACATGTCATTTGATTGAGTTTATTGCAAAGCTATTGCTTAGCTAAACCAAAAACGTTTTAAAAAATAAAAAATAATATTCCACTATTCACAAGAATGTGCATGTAATGTCAGCTTAGTGTCAGTCAATCAGATAGCTGCCTTCCAGGAACAAGAGTCCAGGTGTGGGAAAATTGTTGGTAGTTTCACACACAAAAATGGCAAGAAAAAGTAATTAAACTACTAAAATCCCTATGCTAATATGGATGCACTTTAGCTGAACTACTAGCAAGCTATAGCAAAATGTATTCCAGCTGCTAGTATAATAACATTGTAGTTAACTGAAGGAAGGACAGAAGAAAATTACACTCAGCTACAGTCAGTGAGTGGCTATCATAAAAGAGTATATGAGGGGAATTAAACCGCCCATCCACACATGATCTGTAATGGTTACAGTCTGTTTCAGCTATGGTTTGTTTTGCTCAACCCTTTTCTACACGACATTTTTTAAATGGGACATTTGGGACATCTGTTTCCACAGAAATATGTCGTACTGTAGAAAAAGCACCTCGACTCCCTCTCAGGCTCTGTGTGAACCTTTAATTACCAAACTCCTCAGAGGCATTTCACCTTTAATTCTTCCTGCCCAAGCTTGTCCCAAAGACTTCAGGCAGATTTACATCTGAGACGGATTACTCTGCAAAAAAAAAAGGAGGGAAAAAAAGGAAAAAGAAGACTCATCTGATTCTCATAAACTCCCTTCAAATGCACAGTATGACTCACATTTATGACATGAGAAGGATTTGTTGTTTTTCTTCAGTGTTTTCATAACAAAGAGGGCAGTGTGCTCAGCACTTAGCAGAAATATAATGAAGAAATACTCTAAATAAAGTCATGCATTCACATGTTTACTCAAGCAAAAGTAAAGGCTTCAAATTTGACTGAAGGTACGGAAGGAAAACTCATTTTGCAGAAATACCCATTTCAGCAAAATGTCGTTTTTTATGTGCATCACTTAAAGTATTAATCCAGTAAATATGGACCTAATTTAAACTATTTAATTTAAAAAAAACCTCTTTAATATGACACCATTGTTAATAATATGTTGTATTATTAATCTAAATCTGCCAAACAACTAAACTTATAAATGTAGTGGAGTAAAAAGTGCAATATTTGCCTCTGAAATGTACCTCAAAACTGTATTTGGGCACTCAAAACCTCTTCACGGTTAAAGTAGATAACATGAAAAAGGAAATGACAAACAAGCAGAAGCTGCTACTACACGCTGATGGAAAGCCTGAGCAGAGGCGGCGCCGAAGCTCTCGAGCAGCTTTGCCCAGTCCTCCTCCCTGCCTCCGGAGAGGCCGCAGCTCATAAAAAAGCCTCTGTGAGTCTGTGGCGGGGAAAAATATGCCTGTAATGTGTTGTTCCTGCCCACGACCCTGACACAATCACAGCTGAGTTGTAGTGAGTCTATCCTCGAATGGCCTCTGGACACCATCAGAAATCTTTCCACAACTGCTTTGCATTATATTTAATGATCATTTTAAGCCTGCATGTTGCAAAAAAACAGCATGCAAAGTTCAGTTCCTCCCACGCACGCTGACTAACACCAACATTACCTCACATCTGCACAGATGAAAATAAACTCATTGTCCTGTGAGCTTTTTGTGTATCTGTAGATGTTACACGCCCTTCCCAGAAAGACATAATCAGCAGATTACTTTACCCGGGTGATAAGCCACTGGCACATAAAACACTGTACTGTACACTCAGAGCTGAGTACAGAAGTACACATCATTGAAACACAATCACTGGGATGAGGTCCACAAACAGCTGACTTTGCGCAGATTTATCTTGAGGCAAAAATAAATGAATAGTGCAAAATTTAAACCATGAAAAAATGTTCTGAAATCCCTCATAAATACAATCCAACTGACTGGCTATAGTAAAAAAACAGGTATCATCACTAAATTCAGGTTATGAAAGGGAAATGCAGTGAATAGTTAAATGGCTATGTTACTGATTTTACACATAAAGTATGTAAATAAACGCCTTTTAACACCAAAGTTAAAAATCGCTGCACAATGCAAACACTGAAGAAAAACACTGTTAAACCTACTCAGACATAAGATACATAAAAAGTTTCAATCTAAGAGTCAATTGATAAACAAACATCTGCAGAGAAGTGATGAAATATCCTCTATTATCAATAAAATGAATGGAAATGTATCACACTGCCCATGTAAAGGCTCATTAACAAACATATACAAAGAGATAAAACATAAAATACAATTACCGTGAGCCCTCATGAGGTCCTCATGGGGCCATGCTTCTTTTCTCTGCCTCCATGTTGGTTCTTACCCATAATGCCATAGTTTGCCCTTACATGAACTTTGGTCATGTGACTATTAAAAAAATAAAACTAATAAGAACCAAAACATATTTAAGGGTAGTATATTTTAGACATTTTCTTTTACCATTTTTAAAATTGCATTTTCAATATTTTTAAAATTGTTGTTTGCATGCATCCGTTTACAGAAATAAAAACCTTTCAAACATTTCCCTAACAATGTCAGAATTTTCCTGTACAAAGACACAAATTCCTGTTGCATCTAACATCTGACATAAGATTTGTGTATGCCCTCTGCAGGTTTGGAGGGAGATCCAGATCTACAGTTCCTGCTGGTCGGCGGGAAGCTGATCAAGATTCGCTCGACCTCCTGGAAGAAGAACCGCTTCTTCAGACTCCAGGAAGACTGCAAGACGTTATGGCACGAGTCCCACAAAACATTCAGGCGAAAGCAGACGTGTAAGTGTCATCATTAGCTGTTTTACATGTCTGCTTGCATTTTTCTAAGTGTGAACAATATTGGATCAAAAGGGAACCGACATTGTAACATTATATATAGCAGATAATAAAAAAAAAGCATGCACAAAAAGAGGAAAGGTTATATAAATCCTTCAGAGTTCTGCTTTCTGTACCTAACTTTACTGGGCCTAGTTTATCCCTCTGTCTTTTTGAGCTGTACATCCTTCATGCTTCTCCGCTCAGATCTCAACAATAGCTTCTTGAAAACACACCCCTCAAATCCCACAGGCACCACACAGTATGTGAGAAGTATAAGAATGGAAACAACTCACACAGTGTGGTCAAAAAGTGAGAGGAAAACCCTAGTGTCTGTCCATGACAGATTATCTGTTTGTTTGCTTCCTCTGGTCCCTCTGGTGGCTCTGATCTCCCTCCCATCCCAGCGTCGGCTGCTGCTACCAGCCCTGATAACCTCTGCCCGAGCCTGAGCCTTGAACAAACACTAAAAGACATATCAGTGCGACTTATACACACAGACACACAGAGGTGATACTGAGCGATGCTGTCGTGTGAACG
>CAFUXE010000076.1:347241-362621 GCA_903364295.1 Serranus cabrilla
GGGCTTCGAGTTCGCAGGCATTTCCTTGTTTACGGAAATAAGCGTGCATGTTTTATTACTTTCCTGTGGGCTTTAGCAAGACACAATCACCAATCAGCTCTAAAGTACTTCAACATAAGTTAAGAGAGTATGGGAGGACAGCACGTATTTCTGTAGTTGGCTCAGGAGCCGTTCAATACCACACACACATGGTGATGTAGTGCCTGTAAATCATCCTCACTCTGTAACTGAGAGAAAAGCCTCCGATCACTTCTCATCAGTCCTAATATACTGTAAACCTCTTTTTTTCCCACACTCACTGCAGGGACTGTCATCCTACCTGATAGCTATTCAAACACACAAAGACACACGCACATACACACTGTCAGGGTCACATGAGGTGGATGTGGGAGGCTTTGCATTCTACTGTAAAGATGACACACATTTCCCATCGTATAACTGTCAGTCTGGTATTTGTCACAGCGATAACAGTCACAGATTTAGATTCAAACAAGTCTAACAGTTCTAAGTGGGGTTCCTGCTAATATATTTTAGCTATCTATAAAAAAAAATCAATATCAGTGTATGCTATATTAAATATATTTTCAGTGCTTTACATTGGATCTGTTTAAGTTTACCGAGGGGGAACTGAAAGTGTTATCTGTGGTCTCATTAAAGCCACCAGACTCCTTTAACAAAATCAGTGATTTTACCTCTCAGGAGGAACAAAGAGTTTAAGTCTACTGCTGCCACAAATGGTTTGTTTGTTATTGTGCGACTTTGGTGAAGCTGAAATAACATTTTTAAAACACCAACGTCACAGAAGAACCCAAACAAACTTTCTGACCGTGGCAGTGATCAACCAGCAACTCACAGATTTGCAAAGGAGAATGATTGTTTTTGTCATTGGAGTTTGGTGGCCTTGGTGAGAGCATAGATAATGGCTTCAGTTCCTTCCATGTAAACTTAAACAGGATTGTCTGACTGCAAGGTAAAGCGGTGAAAATCTTCCAAATATAGCGTACACTTAAACTGATATAATTTTTTTTTCTAGCTTGGCCTTTTTCTCATGTTTTGCTGCTGCCCCCATCCACTGTATTGCATTGCTCTGCTTCCATACTGGTATTCCTGCCTGTTTATCCAAACTGGAGGCATGCCGAACCTCATCTACTGTAGGTAACGCACTGATGATGGATCAGTACCTCATACATCTTTACTTTGATAAATCCAAACTATCCCTTTAAGGTCATACATTGACATGACTAACTAAGGCCCCACCCTACTGGAAAACGCCCTCTTCACTGCTGTCTTCTTTTTGAAGAAAAGAGTTTTAGGAACAGCAGCATAAACTCTGCACTCGCACAATAATCTCATTGTCTGAAATTTCATGTGGTATTCAAGCAATGTCGGCGCGACACGGATGACATGACTCGGACATTGTGGAGAGATGGGATTCTCTGAAAATGATCCAAATTCACAACTCCTCGAACAGTGCTCTGTTTTGCTGGGGATAATGTGCATGTGGTGATTAAACAAACTCTCCTCTTCTGGTGAGTGGCTCCTAGGTATTTTGTTCATCCAGGCGAGAAGTCAGCTGAGTCTACACCACCAAGCCTTGGGCGTGTTTCCCCACGCCGCCCCCTCACTGTTGAGTTTCTCTCTCCAAGTAGTCTGACCTTTAGATCCATCCTGCCCCTAGATAGTCTCTGAATCTTACAGGAACAATGGCTGCCCTTTATTAGACTCTCCAGCCTTGGGATATAAAGGGTAGAAACACTGTGATTGTAACCCAGCTTCAACATATGGCCTCTTAGCTAAGCCTCTGGTCTGTGGTGTTTTGTTACGAGGGCGGTTGTTGCCATTTAGCGTGATTACATCATGCGTGGCCATGCATGCTCTTCCGTACATTAAGCTGCTCAACAACAGAGCAGAACCCCAACGTATGGGTGAAAACAGGCTGCCTGCTCAGAGACTGTCAGGATTTGTTATCCTTGTGTGGGTATTTAATGCATATTTTTTACCCAAGAAACGTGGATCATACTGTTATTTCTTGCTTGTGTGTGCCAGTGTGGGTGCCATGGAGATCTAACTGCAGTTCAGTTGTCAAGTGTACATGGAATGTGTTTGGGTAGCCAAAAAGTCCAAATATGCAGCAGACAACAACAAAATGTCTGAGAGATCAGCTTTTAGATCGTCTCTGAGGGCTTTTAATCTGAAACTGTTGCTTCAGTTTGGTAAACAAGATTCAGGCTCAACCTACTGTTGTTATGTAACATGTTTGGAAGCTATGTGTTGGACATTTAGTATGGAAGAAGTATTTCCCCACACATCCAAATCTCAGTTATTCTTCCTTTTTTTCCCCCACAACATTTGTTTTGCAACCAAACTATTTTGCATTCAACATTTTTGGGAAGAGAAACATCATGCTAGACTGTATAAAGTCTTTATACTATTAAAGTTCATATTAAAGCTTAAAGTACTCAATACTTCTACAGTGGATCAAATTACTACATGTGAAAAAGGTTGTTTGTGGTGACCAACACCCAACTGACAGATCCAAGGTCCTGCCCCCAATTAGTTACTGTTGCTAGGTTGGTCAAACTTCACCAAAAGAAACATGGTGATGCTGTTTCTGTTTGCAGAAGTTTAAATTAATGTAGCAAAATAACAGCACGTTCCTTCAGGGTGACACATAGCCTTACAAAGATAATGTAAACAAAGAAATGTTAGCTTAGATCTTTACTGCTAATTATAATTCATGTCATCTTGGAAATATTTTTAGCAACCAGCTTATCCGTCCTTTTCCAAATGTCACAAAAATAAGGAGGAAGCAAACTTGGCTGATGGTGATCCGATAGGCTATCACCTTTTGATGTGATATCAGCTAGTAAGTTCTGCTAACGCTAGCTAACTTAAGATGTACGATGATATAAAATATTATTTATCCCCTCACCACTGCAGAGCATTTTACCGAGCATCTTTTAGCTCATTGTTTTGGTTTTATGGCCCCCAACTTTAATATTTTGCTTTACTTTCACTGCTCAAATTACAGCTGCTACGGTCAAAAAGCTCTGATAAACCTGCTGTTTGCTGCAAACACACCAAAAAGCAGCAATAAAGTTAGCGGCTAGCTAACATAGTGAATGTAATGGTGCATTTAGAGGCTAAAGATAGTTCCCAAAGGAGCGTTTTGAGACGTTGCATGTCTTCCCGGATGTGTAAATAGCCTATGGTACTGTTTGCTAACACAACACAAGGTTATTTATCCCCTAAAACTAGTCCATAAACTTGTTCTGTATTTCCTCCAAACATTGAATGTGCCTGAAGGACGTTTGGTGACAAGTTGCATGTTTTTATCTGTCGTCTTGTGCCTTGTGAGTGAAGGACACTGACCACAAAGCTTCCACACAGACACAAAGGCCTTCCTGCAGATAAAAGTAAAAGCAGTTTGTGGCTCTCTGTGTTGTTGTGACTATCAAAGCAAAACATCTGTTGTCACAAGATTCTGACTTGTCTAAAGGAAGATCAACCAGTTTTTGCACAGGGCCAACAGTGCCAGCTTGTGCCCAAATATTGTACTCAAAACTACTATGTGGTTCTGAGGAATCAAGTGTTTACTACTGCTAAAGACAGTCATACAACTGTAAGCCTTAATATTTGCAAAAACAAATATTACTGCAGAATTTCTCAAAATTTTAATCCTTTTCTTGCATGTATTTTTTGGCCTGTTCTAAATTACAATACAATGCTCGTGATAGTGTACATTAAATAATGTTATGTTATAGATTAATTTAGTGTAATATAAAAATTATGTTACATTTTGCAGACAAGTGGAAAAGAATTTTCACAATAGAGTAAATTGGTTTGTGAAACTTACAGATAGAGACTTGACTCCATATCCTGAGGGGATGCTGCATGTTAAAAAACCAATTTAACTCAAAGTTTAAATGCCTTGAATATTTTCTGGACATTTACAGCATGTTGAAGTCTTGTTTTAACTTGTTTGAGATTCTTTCTGAGCATATTCTAGGTTTTTCAGGGAAAATTCTGACAAACCCTTTCCTCTCTCCAAACAGTCTCCATCGATGACATTGATTCAGTGCGTAAGGGCCGTCAGTCTGAGGGCCTTAACAAACACACTGACGCCAGTGTTGAAGATCTGTGCTTCTCCATCATCTTCAAGGACCGTAAGAAAAATCTCGACCTGATGGCTGGCAGTGAACCGGAGGCCAAGCAGTGGGTCAACGGCCTGGATAAGATCATGAGCAACATGCGCAACCTCAACCACAAGCAGAAGAGCGAGCAGTATCCTTAATAAAGTCTTTAAACGGGAAATGTGTTTGGGACAAGCGCTTTTTGCAGTTTTGTTCTTTATTTGTTCAAATATAATCCTTACATCGTAAATTCCAGTTGGATCATCAACTGCATGCGGAAAGCAGACAAGAATGAAGACAACAAGATGACCCTGAAGGAGCTGAAGCACTTCCTGCGACAGATCAACGTGGAAGTCGACGACACTTACGCAGAGGAAATTTTCAAGGTGAGCCTCAATAAGTCATGCAGATCCTGCAGACTAATGTTGCCCATAAATTGCACAGTTAGCCAAACTTAAAATGTAGTGTCACTGTATCCCAAGTCTTCCGGCTTTTGTTATCATTCTTTCAAAGTTTTACATTTACTACTAATATAAATTATCATATTATGTTTCTAATTTTAAGTGGTGTGAAACTAGAGTCTAACTTCTTATTTTTCAAACGGTATATTGTTTAAACCAAGTACATTAGCGTCTGGTTTACCAGAGTCAGCTAACGCTAACACGTTACTTTCGTATAGATTGTTAAATGTATATTAATCAATTCTACCTACACTGGTGGTGGGAATCTTATTTGAAATATCTGTGAAACACCGGAAAGTGCGACAGGGAAAAGTACCAAATGGAAGCCGACGGGTGAAAAAGTACGTCTGGTTGACTGATTGTCCTGTGATGTCTCATGTTTTATAGAAATGTGACAAGTCTAATTCAGGCTCCCTGGAGGGTTCAGAGATCAGGCACTTCTACGACCTGCTGACACACCGGGAGGAAGTAGATGTGATTTATGGGAATTACGCTCAAACAGAGGGTCAGATGAGCGCCAGAGACCTGCTGAACTTCCTGCTGAATGAACAGAGGGAGCAGGTGCCCATGGAGGCCGCTCTCAAGCTGATTGAAAAATATGAGGTGGATGAAACAGGTAAGTCTTTGGGGGGTTTATACAACACCACACAGTATTGGGAGACACATGGTCACATTTACATCTTCATCACACCTGTCTGTCCTATGACCACCAGCAAAGCAGAAGAAACGTATGACCAAAGATGGCTTCCTGATGTACCTGCACCAGGAGGAGGGCTCCATCCTCAACCCGGCCCACAGACAGGTGTATCAGGACATGCACCATCCCCTCAACCATTACTTCATCTCCTCGTCACACAACACGTACCTGATGCAAGACCAGCTCAAAGGACCCAGCAGCACGGAAGCCTACATAAAGTAAATACTTTTCTACCAACATACTGTTTGTAACATTAACTCAACAAAACTGGAGACGAGTTTCTGAACAGCTTGACCCCATTATGTTTTTTATTTTTTATAATTGTGACTTGTGGAAAACAGGCTGAACAGCTGACTCCTTAAAATGTATTTTAGTACAACCGAATGCTGAACAAGAACAAAATTTTACAACTTTTATGAAGTGAAAACACTGTGTGAAAAGGTCAGAGTTTGAAGACGAGAAAATAGTAATAGACCACGGCTTTACTGTCTATTTTTCTCTAAATGGGACCATTATTTATGAAATGAATATTATGATGTATTGAAGAAGACTTTCAACTCATAATATAGACCATAAACATAAACATTTTCTCAAACTTCAATACAATCTGACCTTTTTTTACCAATCACTGGAGTCGCCCCCTGCTGGCCATTAGAAAGAATGCAGGTAAAGGCTTCACATTTCAGGCCCGAAGTTGCCGCTTTACCAAAATTGACCCTAGTTTCACAAATGCAGGTAAACTTCCTGAAACATTTCGGTGATGTTTGAAAGGACAGGAGTGAAGTGAACCTTTTGGTGTGCAGGTTTTCATGAAGGTTTTCCTTCCCTGCAGAGCGCTCATGAAGAGCTGCCGCTGTGTGGAGCTGGACTGTTGGGACGGAGCTGACGGCGAGCCCGTTATTTACCATGGCTACACGCTCACATCCAAAGTGCTCTTCAGAGACGTCATCAAAGCCATCAAAGAATACGCCTTCAAAGTATGGGACATGCTGATGACTGCATTTCATTTCCAGCCCTGTTCTTCTCATTCAGACAGTTATGGAAAGCTTCACTGAATGATTATTTCTTTGCTTCTCCAGACGTCTGACTACCCAGTGATCCTGTCCCTGGAGAACCACTGCAGTGTGGACCAACAGAAGCTCATGGCCCATCACCTGATCTCCATCCTGGGTGATGCTTTGGTCACAAAGCCACTTGGCAACACCTTGCCCACTAACTTCCCCTCACCGGAGGTGCGTTTATCTACACTCACTGTTACCTAACAGTCACAGTCTTTAGAGCTTTGCTCCCAAATAAACACCAAAGGAAGACCGCACCTAAAAATTCCACCTCTCAAGTTAATGAACCACTTCACTTTCCTGTTTACTTTGACATGACTATTAGATTTGTCTGGGGAAGGAAGAGGATGAGATTAAAATAAAGTCCATCCTCATTAAGGGAGCACCAAATGAAACCACATTTGGACATAATCCAAGGGATCTTGCGTGTCTGCTCCTCCTCCATGTGTTGATAATGTGGCTGCACGAGATCCCACATTATGCACTTTATTACCTCGCCTCAGTGAACACTTAGGGATAAGTTGTTTATTAACTAATATGTTGTCACAAGATCTGAGTGCTCTGCAGGTTGTGAGGGAACACCTTATTTGATAAGAGACATTATTGGCAAAGGAGTTCATTCGTATGTGAACTGGGGCTGGTATTTAGTCTTTGAGGTGTGCATTTTAATTAGTAAAGTATTATTAAAGACTCTGCCAAGGAGGTCATGCTTTTGGCTCAGTGTGTATGTTTGTCAGCAGAAAAACGGAAAAACTACTGGCCTGATTTTCTTTAAATTTGGTGGAATGGTGAAGCATGGGCCAAGGAAGAACCCATAAAGTTTTGGAGCAAATCCAAATCATGATACAGGAATTATTTGAACTTTCTTTAACTTTACAAAACAGGGCATATGTGCTTTATAAATATGTAATATATCTTTGATATTAAACATCTGTGACACCCAGATGTACAAAAAAAAGAGACAAAGAAGGAGTGGAAACATTTGCACGTCAAATATTCAATGACATTCCCAAGCCCTGTTCAAATGTAGCACCCATGGGATGAATGCCTGTGGCGCTGTCGCCCTCAAAGGAAATTATAATTATGCATTACACACATTCTCCTCTCTGTCATTGGCTGCTGAGAGGGCGAGACCAGCAGTCACCAATAACACATGCTTCACTCATTTAAAATAAGAATATAATTTCCTGCATTCAAAAGTAATTTTGCACATTATGTTTGTAAATTGCGTAACATTACTGTTTCTGTGCAGGAGCTGAAGGGCAAGTTCATCATCAAGGGAAAGCGACTGAACAAACTGGACGCTGCCCTCAACAATAACAGCACCTTAGAAGAAGACACTGTGTCTGAGGAGGACGAGGCTGCAGATTGTAAAGAAAACGGCCAAAAAGCCAAATCAAAGGTACAGGAAGTGCTTGTAACTCACTTCTAGTTTAAAATACATATATTGACTTCAACAGAACTGAGTCACAATTCTGCCTCCTTTCAGAAATCTAAAATCAAACTGGCCAAAGCGCTCTCGGACATCGTCGTCTACTGCAAGAGCGTCCATTTCAACGGCTTCGAGCACGCCAGGGACAGCCACGCCTTCTATGAGATGTCGTCCTTCAAGGAGAATAAAGCTTTCAACCTGGCTGACACTTCAGGTGAACATCACATCTCATTAACTTTACTGACACATTTCACTTGAGTAGGAAAACTGAGATTTATTGTGTTCTCGTAGCAACGGCGTATATCCATCACAACATGGACAAACTCAGTCGGATCTACCCCGCTGGCTCCAGGACGGACTCCTCCAACTATAACCCGGTGCCCATGTGGAACGTTGGCTGCCAGATCGGTACATCACACGACTACATGCAGAAGTCCAGCCATAAATATATGAAATGTCATATGTTTGGTGGAATGACTGATCTCTCTTTTCTCTCCGATTTGGATTCTAGTTGCGTTAAACTTCCAGACTCCCTCCAAGGAGATGCACCTAAACCAGGGTCGCTTTCTGCCAAACGGTTTTTGCGGCTACATCCTGAAACCTGAATTTCTGAGAGACCTGTCCACTCAGTTCGATCCCAGCACGCTTTCCAAAGGGCCCTGGCTAAAGAGGAAGACCTTCCATGTCATGGTGAGTCATTTGTGGTTAAACCTGAAAAAAAAAAAGGTCTTACTGAGAGTTAACGGTTCCCTGTGGAGTTATCTTTTAACCATTGTGCTTCAGTTTACTGCTTGGGCAGACAGAAATGTCCTGTGTGTGTTTAACCTTTATAACTAACTGTAGTTTATGACTGCCAATGTCATGTTAATGGTTTTTATTACATTTTTCCACAGCTTCCCAACTTTTTCGGAATAGGATTTTTTTTTCCGATTTTTTTTTTTCCATTTTCACTGTGTTAAATCTTTTAACAAACATCCTGATCATCACTGCCAAATACTCATTTATTTTGAGCCCTCTTTAACCCTTTAAATGCCAGTTAGTTTACATAACGCCACTTTAGTTATTTATGAAAAAATTACACAAATATTTAATTATTTTCTGCGTATCAAATGCTATTTTTTTTTCAAAGTATGTGACGTGTCATTGATAAGCAACAACACTGATTTTGATGCATCACATCAAACACTGCAGCAATAAAACTAGTGGTAGCATGTGTAACAATTAGAAAATGGCTCAATTTGATGGAAAATAGTGAAAACTACAATTTTTCAAAGCCAGAGATCTACATGAAAGATGTTGGTTTAATGCGTTTCAGTGGAACATTTTTCGTTCTCAAGGGTTTGAGTGTCTAAAAGTTGGATACACAGTTAATTATAGACTTATTATGGGAGCTGGGGTTGAACTTCTAAAATAAAGGGGAAAAAAACACCCTTGCCAAAATATATTCCATATGCATTAACACAGCCAAAATGATAAAAGAAATATTCAAATGAAAAGCCAAAAATCTCCCCAGTGAGGCACAAGTGTTGAACAAAAAAAGGTCATTACCCGTCAGTCAGCTGAGCAGCAGGAAAGCTCTGCAGGAATGTGTTGTTTATCAGGTCGCCCGTGTGCTCATGCACATACAAACCCTCTGCAGAAACATTGCTCCACAGCACCAGAGGTCAGGAACTCCACAGGGTTCTCTCAATTTAGCATTTGAATTTGAATTTCAAAAACTCTGGTATTTACTAATGACTTTTCATGCTGCACTTATGAATGCTTTTTTTTTCATATTTCTTCTCCTGATATAAAAGGTGATCTCAGGTCAGCAGTTACCTAAAATCAACAAGGACAAACACAAATCCATCGTGGACCCTCTGGTGAGAGTGGAGATCTTCGGCGTCCCGGCAGACAACGCCAGCAAGGAGACACACTACATCGATAACAATGGTGAGCACATAAACACACACAGACATGAACACGCCCTGCAGGAACAGCATAATGAGCAATCATCCTTCCCTGCAGGGTTCAACCCACAGTGGAATGAGAGCTTCCAGTTTGACATCCACGTCCCGGAGCTGGCCATGGTGCGGTTTGTGGTCGAGGACTACGACTCAACATCCCAGAATGATCACATCGGGCAGTACTGCCTCCCGCTCACCAGCGTGCAGAGCGGTAAGAGAGTCAGCAGCATTAAAACTGAACTGGAGAAAGCAAGATGACACAATGTTGTTGCTCTAAATAGTCGAGATGTTAAACTAAAAGGTGAATGATTAATTATCACATCATTAACTATTACAGGCATGACAGCAAGTTAACAACAAGACTGGAATGACTCAAATAATCTGAATCCCCTTTTAAAAAAACGCTTGGTTGTCCTTAGAGATCAAAAATGTCATAATCAAAAAATTGCCATAAAACTAGATATTAAGATAAATTTTAAATCTTTCAACCAACATCAGTTCATAACTACCAATGTCATGGTCGTGTTTCTTTTTTCTGCAGTGTCCCAACTTTTTTGGAGTAGTGCTTGTAGATATTAGTATTTTTTTCCACTTTCACTTTGTTTAACCACCAAATTTTAACCCTTTGAATGCCAGTTAGTACATAATGCCACTACAGATTTTTATGAAAAAACAACACAAACATCAAATTATTTCCTGTAAATCCAATGCTAGTTGTGACGTGCCATTGTTAAGCAACAAAACTGATTTTGATGCATTACATCAAACACTGCAGCAATAAAACTAGTGGTAGCATGTATAACAATTAGAAAATGGATCAATTTGATAGAAAATAGTGAAAACTACAATTCTGAAGCCAGATATCCAGATGAAAGATCTAGATATAAGATAACGGTGGTTGAATGGGTTTCAGTGGAACTTTTATCCTTTTAAATGTCAGTTTGTTTACATAATTCCACTTTTATGGAAAAAAACAACACAAACATTGGACTATTTTCTGCATATCAAATTTGAGGATTATCTGTCAGTGATATGTCAATGGTTTGCAACAACATTGATTCGGATGCAAGCAGCAATAACACAAGTGGAAACTAAGAGCAGAGAGGGTGATCGATTAAGTATCACATCACACTGAGGCGTTTACTGTCATGACAACAAGACTGCACAGACTGAAATATCAGCTGTTTGATAGCCAATGACAGAATTACTCAGTTGTTCAGACAGTAAGTCTGAATTTCTACGTGACAAGAGCTACTGGTAGCTTTGTGTGAATCACATGACTCCAGTTTCTGTGTGTCATACAATACATGAACTGCTTTTGACTCGATTTGCTGACAAAACTAAAATCACTTCCCCTTCTCCAGGATACCGCCACGTCCCGCTGCTCACCAAGAGAGGTGACGTCATCTGCTCGGCCGGGGTGTTTGTGCATCTCATGCTCGTGGACGCCTAGTCGGCTGGAGTTTGGATAAGCCTTCATACCAGCAACAGCATTTCTTCTTTTATTTTGAAACTCTACAGGATGTTGTCCAGTTTTTAAAAAAGCTAAATGATTTAACTCTGATCAGATGTTTCAAAAGATATTTACATGGGGAAAAGAAAAAGTTTGTCATCTGATGACTCACCGTTGTCTGCGTAACACTTTCCTGTCATTGTATAATTTTTTTAAAAGAAGTGTTGGTTAAAGCTGTTGTGTGTAAGTAAAGGGAGAGTGAATGAAAATGTGAATGGATGAGAAGTGTGGGGGATTATTTAAAGAAAGTCATTTAACTGTGTTTTCCATATTGGGGATAATAATTGGAGGAGTACGGTGTGAATATCGGCTTAAGATATTTCCGAATAGTATTTTAATTTCTGCAGATTTTTTTGAAGCTTTATGTCTCCCCTCAGGATCATACACACAATGTATTTGCATTGTACAACAAGCACTATTATTTTTTTATTTTACTTTAATGTGTTAATAATGTTGGTAACTGGAGCTACAGAATGATATGACAAAGGAAAGAGCCACGGTATTGTTTTTAAATGTCCTGCCCCAGAAAGTTTTTTTTAACAGATTTGAATGATGAACGTGTCACAAAATGTATTAATCTCTAAAAAGTATTTCATGTAAAAAAAAAAAAAAATCCTGATATTTTAAATAATTCTTGTCTTGTCACTCATCTGCATTCACACACCCTCTCAAATAAAACCAGCAGAATCCCTGATTGGAGGTTTTGTGTGTTTATTCATAATATAAGTGATTCAGAAAATGACAGTAACATCCTGAGAAAATTGATCCTGGTACCATCAGCATAAAACATTGAAAAAATAGATAAATATATAAGCATTATATATTAATATAATTTAATTTAAAGTCATTTTCTTGGATTTTTTTTAAAATTACAATCATGTTAATAAGCTAATTCTGGTAACATTTTAAATCATGTAGCTTGGATGAAAATATTCAGAAATTAAAAAAAAAAAAAAGAATTCAGGTGAAATGATCCTGTGTTTCTAACAGCTAAAATGCTGCATTACAGTGAGACTTCTTCAGAAAAGTCCCGCTTTCTTCTTCAGGTCGCTCTGCCTCCACTTCGGCAGCCGCCTGAAGTCCGAGCGACTCGTTCCGAACAGGTTCTCAAAGTCCACATCAGACAGGTGGTCCTGGAACCAGAACACAGTTAGACTGACCCCTGCTGTCCGCACCGCGCTACTACACCTGGATACATGAAACTCAAATCTGTCAGCTGAGGTCGTTTTCAGCTTTTTTGAAGTTGTTTTGAGCCTTTGTAGTGGTGAAATGTAATTAAGTACATTTACTCAAGTAATGTACTTAAGTACAATTTTGAGATACTTGTACTTAACTTGAGTTTTTTTCCATTGTATGTAACTTTATACTTTACTTTAATTACTTACTTACTTACTTTACTTTTCAGGTCAAGATTTAACATAAAAAATAAAAAAAACCTGATCAATTTCAAGTGATTATAATTTATTTTTTTGTTATATTAAACCTCATAACAATGCATGAAGTAGTTAAAATAAGCACTACATTCACAAAATTTAAACACTGCTTACATAAATGCATCAATACAAATAATCAAATATTATATTTGAAACATATAAAATAATCTGAGTGGGTCCATTCTGCATAACGAGTACTTTTACTCTTGATACTTTAAGTACATTTTGATGCTGATGCTTGCCTATTATATGGTGGTCAACAAAATAAAAGTATGGATATTTTGCCTACAAGTCAAAACTCAGGTCAAGATTTAGCATGAAAAACATGATACATTTAGAATGCATTTTTATAAATTAAAGCACAAAACAGTATATTAAGTGATTAGAAATAGCCCAAACTGGACAGCAGTAAAACGATGCTAACAAAAATGCAACAAAACAAACAATATAATAATCTAATAGTTAAAGTACATTTTGGCACTGAAACCTTTGTATTTTGAATTAAATAAGTTTTGAATGCAGGACTTTTACTATTTTTAAGTAAAAGATCATTTTATTTTATCTATTTTCCTACAGGGTTCCCACACCTTATTAAACAACAAATTCAGGACTTCTAAAAGACTTTTCAAGCCCAATTCCTTCAAATTCAAGGCCGTAGTTTGAAACACAGATCAAGATAAAATAATGTTACAACAGTAAGAATTTGAGTGGCTGTATTGTGTGAACACGTCTCAGTTGTGTTGTTACGTGGACGCACGTGAATGTTGCACTTTTTCAAGTTAGGTGGCGCGTGAAATAGTGACGCAACAGCAGGCAACACACATGCAGACAGCAGAACATCACACATTAACTAAGCATTCAAGCAACATCACTGACCCACATCTATTCATGTCTTTCAAGGCCTTTTACCCCTTAAATTCACAAACATTCAAGGATTTCAGGGACCCGTGAGAACAAAGTTTGGACTTTTTTTTGTCACCTTATAATTGTTTTATGTCATTTTTGTGGTTATCTTGTGACTCTTCATACATTTTTTTCTTTCTGTAGCTGTTTTGTGTCTCTTTGTAGTAACTTTTTACTCTTTGTAGTTGTTTTGTGTCTGTAGTAATTTTTGAATGTTTCTCTTTGTACCTTTTTTGTGAGTTTGTCGTCATTCTTCAACTTCTTGTACTTGTTTTGTTTGTAGTAATTTTGTCTCTTTGTAGTAATTTTGTGACTCTTTGTAGTCGTTTGCTGTGTCTATTTTTAAACTAGCAGAGTTAAAAGCTTTACTCATCATGTGTTTGTGCTTCATTGTAAATCAGTAAATTGTACTGTAGCCTTAGTTCCTGTGCAGCTGTAAGACTGGATGAAAGAATAAAAACACTAAATCGGAAAAAAATAAGCAGCCATCCCTATTAAAGCAGATTCACTAATCCTTCCAAGCTTCCAGCATTCACACAATAAATAACAGCCAGCACATAATGACTTCCATGTTTTTGCAGCAGATCCATTACTGTGCACCCACCTCTCTCTGGCCGGGGTCCACTCCCTGCGGCAGCTCGCTGGGAGACTTGTTGATGAGGAGCTCAGGGTTGAAGTACAACCCGGAGCCTCCAGCAGGGGACGACACAGAGCCACCAGCCGGGGAAGCTGGAGTGAAGCTGGAGGAGGGGGACAGGGACACTGACGCGTAGGACTGGGCTCCCTGGGCTGCAGGGCTGGTGGGCAGACAGGGCTGAGGGGACAGATCACCTCCATGGAGCCTGTAGACTGGAGGGGAGCTGTTGGGGCCTCCGGGGGCCCTGTAGCTCCCTCCACTGACCCCAGCAGGACTCCTACTGAGACTAGTGTTGTTCAGATCCTGCAGACGTACGATACGAGTGAGTAAAATCACATTTTTAAGCAGCAGAGTTATAAACATTCACAGCTGAGTGACAGCATTGTTAGCAGCTTATACATTTTTGATATTAGTAGTCAATTAATGAAAGAATTAGTGTCAATCAATCACTTACAACAGTGATCTGTGAGAGAGAAGCTGGATCACTCAGCTTTTTTTTCATCTCCTCATAGGAGTTTCCTCCCTGTTGAGAAGATCAAGTGAGCCGGGATTGTAAATTCATGAGCATGCGGTCGTCTTCATCTTCAAACAATCCATAAAATCATCCACACAGGACTGTTAGTTCTTTCTAATTTCTGGAATGATTCATTCACACGTGTCCCTTTTTCAATCGTCTGTGTTAGTGCAGTGGAAATGTACAGTCATACACTGGAAATACTGATTTGTTTCATCATGCTGCTTTATTCTCTCACTGAGATCAGAGGGACAAACTCACGCTCCACTTGTGAGGATCCCATGCGTTGAACCAGCCGGTGAAGGTCGGCGGCTCGTATCCCTGTTTGACGAAGACGACGGGTGTGTCGGGGTCACGGCCTGCAGGATGAGTCCTCAGGTACTCCTGCGCGCTGTTCCACGCCTCCTTCGTCTCATACTGGTTGGCTAAACTTCCAACCCACAAGAAAATCTGAAGCAGTTTGGAGAAAGAAGAAAGAGCGATCAACACTTTCTTGAGCACTGGAAACTGTTTTTACTCTGACGTTCTGCTTTATTTGGAAGGAAAACAGACAGGAAAGGCAGGAGCGGCAATATGCAGCTGACAGCCTTGAATCCAGACCACAATAATAAGCCTTAATGGGACATGCTTTACCCAGTGAGCTACCAGGGCTC
>CAFUXE010000076.1:363474-399547 GCA_903364295.1 Serranus cabrilla
GTTAGGGAGGTCCTTCAAATTATTTTACTCTTGATCCTAAAAAAACAACCAAACGTGTGCCAAACTTTTCTGTCTTTCTGTGGGAAAATAAAAAGTGTCAAATGGGTTTTGAACCCATCACCTTCAGACTGAGTGTCACCTTCACTACCAGTTGAGCTAACAGGTCTACACAAGGAGTCTGTTGGGTCAAAGAATTAGTCTTCAGTGTGAGTCTGTCCATGTGGATCTGTTTTCCAGTGTGAATCTGAATCAGTTTCAGCGTAAACAGGACTCAGTCTGTAGACTTTGTTCCTCTGAAGGTTATAGAAGGTAACATTTCTTCAGCTTCAGCCTCATCTTCTTTGTGTGTCTGTTTTTTGTACTTAATCAGCGCTGAAGATGGTCCAGTGGTCAAGGACGCCGACTGCCAACCCAGAAACATGGGATCGAATCCCACCTGAGGTACGCCACACATGTGTGAATGTGATGAATGAGTGTGTAAAACTTGCGTTGCGTTCAATTTCACGTCGATTTCAACTTGCGAATTTCCGATTTCAACTTGCGAATTTCAACTTACGACGTTTCAACTTGCGGATTCCTGAATTTCCAACAACAGCCAACAAGGAGGATTCAAAGAACTGTAAGTACATGAGCCCAGTGGATGGGCAGAACTTTTTTTTTTTTGTAAAAAATAACATTACTGGTAGCCATAACTTATTTATATGTTAAGGGACCTGAATCTTTCTATAGAGAGGTTAATTAATGGATTCATTAATTAACTAAATGTTTCATTGTTTATCTCCAGTTTAGGAGTTTTTAAAACTCTTCTAAAGCTGATCTTTCCTTTTATTTATGGATTATCTCAAAGATATAAGAAGTTTATAGGAGAAACAATCTCATGAAATGCACCAAATAGTATTAAAGACTTTGATTGATTTGATTTCTAAGAGTTAAAAACTTTAACACCAGAGACATAACTTTAAAAAAATCAGCTTTCTCATTATTTAGTATCACAACCTGCCTTTTCAAAAAGATTATTTAGATCATGTTTTCCTTTTTTGGACAGTTAAAATAGAGCGAGAGAAACCTTTGACATGCAGCCATGTTGCAGTGACACAGCACATCCTGCAGCTGCTCAGACACAAAGGCAGACTTACTACTACACATTTTAATGCATCTTATCTATGCTTTTTGGATCTTCTTGTCCTCAAAAACTGCTAACCAAACTTATCACCAATCTGCCATTAAGTCCATTTATATTAAAAACTATAACAAAAAACACTTACATGTAAAATCACTGCATAAGCACCAACTCAAGGCCAAAACAACATGGAGCTCACTGTGCTCCACACCTGTGACAATTAGTGTGACTCTTAAGTAGATTGTTACAGCGCCACCCTGTGGTCAGGATCAGCTAGCTGCTGGTATAAAAAAAAAATCTAAACTGGAATTGAACCAGCAACATTACTCTTACCAAGCATGGGCGTTAACCACTCAGCTATAGAGTCTCTTGATTGAGCCAAGTCAGGAGTTTGAGTCCCTTAAAAGGACTTAATTCTTCAATTAAATTCAGGATCTTGCCCTGATCAGTTTTCATGGATAAATAAATCATATAATTCAGCTTTTTGTCCAGAAGATCTCTGATTAGTTTGATGTCATCAGGTTTCCAAAACATCAGTGTGAGCTCCATCAGCAGCTGACAGATTAAAACTAACCTGCAGCTCTGATGTGAGTCACTCCACAAGTTAGGGAGGTCCTTCAAATTATTTTACTCTTGATCCTAAAAAAACAACCAAACGTGTGCCAAACTTTTCTGTCTTTCTGTGGGAAAATAAAAAGTGTCAAATGGGTTTTGAACCCATCACCTTCAGACTGACTGTCACCTTCACTACCAGTTGAGCTAACAGGTCTACACAATACCAAGGAGTCTGTTGGGTCAAAGAATTAGTCTTCAGTGTGAGTCTGTCCATGTGGATCTGTTTTCCAGTGTAAATCTGAATCAGTTTCAGTGTAAACAGGACTCAGTCTGTAGACTTTGTTCCTCTGAAGGTTATAGAAGGTAACATTTCTTCAGCTTCAGCCTCATCTTCTTTGTGTGTCTGTTTTTTGTACTTAATCAGCGCTGAAGATGTTCCAGTGGTCAAGGATGCCAACTGCCAACCCAGAAACATGGGATCGAATCCCACCTGAGGTACGCCACACATGTGTGAATGTGATGAATGAGTGTGTAAAACTTGCGTTGCGTTCAATTTCACGTCGATTTCAACTTGCGAATTTCAACTTACGACATTTCAACTTGCAGATTCCTGAATTTCCAACAACAGCCAACAAGGAGGATTCAAAGAA
The DNA here is from genome assembly GCA_903364295.1 of Serranus cabrilla. NCBI lineage: Eukaryota > Metazoa > Chordata > Actinopteri > Perciformes > Serranidae > Serranus > Serranus cabrilla. The sequence continues at coordinate 365,800 of CAFUXE010000076.1, forward strand.
CTGTAAGTACATGAGTCCAGTGGATGGGCAGAACTTTTTTTTTTTTGTAAAAAATAACATTACTGGTAGCCATAACTTATTTATATGTTAAGGGACCTGAATCTTTCTATAGAGAGGTTAATTAATGGATTCATTAATTAACTAAATGTTTCATTGTTTATCTCCAGTTTAGGAGTTTTTAAAACTCTTCTAAAGCTGATCTTTCCTTTTATTTATGGATTATCTCAAAGATATAAGAAGTTTATAGGAGAAACAATCTCATGAAATGCACCAAATAGTATTAAAGACTTTGATTGATTTGATTTCTAAGAGTTAAAAACTTTAACACCAGAGACATAACTTTATATAGTGACTCTATTTCTATAGTCTATCTTCAGTTTTTGTTGGACTGGGGCAGCAGTCTTCTCCCTTTGTGCCCGTTAATTGGATAAAAAAGAAACCACAAAACCCAAACATGCCAAAGTGCTGTTCCAGTGGAGAGAACTTGATGTGGTGCCACACATGTCGCTCTACATGCCAGAAAATGTCCCCGCATCCTCAGCTGGACAGCCTGAGTGCTCTCACCTCCTCCCAGGTGTCCAGCAGCATGACGTCCTCCTCGTCCAAGTCGCTCTGAGCGAAGTCGTCTACCTCGGTCATCCTGAACCGGCCAATCTGATTGGAGCATTCAAAGAGCCGCGGACTGTGAGGAGGCTCCTCCCTCTGCAGCCTGCAGACAACACAGAGCGCACACTGACACCACAACTGTATAATCTGCTCCCTGTGTGTGTGTGTGTGTGTGTGCAGACTATTTTTGAGATGACATTGGGCATTTTCCACTGACCTTGTTTTAAAAATAATCCATGCAGATTTAAATATAAGCTTATTAATGTTTCAGGATATGATTAAAGAGCTGCTTGGGTGAATTTTGGAGTCCTTGTTTGTAGGCTGTTGTTATTGTTTTGCTTTTTTAATATACAGCAATAAAAAAAATAAACAACCAAAAAATAAATATTCACTATAAGCCTGATTCTATTGTTTTTTTCATACCACTATTAAAAAACCAATGATTTTCCAGTTATTATTTTTAATGTGGGACTTTTACTTTGGAAAATCTTATACAGTAAAAATTATTGATTTTCAGTATGTATTTAGTAAAAATGGAGCAATGCGCTTTAATAGTTTAATAGTGCGCTTTTCTAATAATTTAGATATTCAATGTACAACTATGGGACTTTTACTTTGGAAATTCTATATTGTTAAAATCAAGGATTTCCTTCACGAATTAACAGTATTTTCTTTTTAATTCATAAGGGACACAGCTAATTTTATATATTTCTTTAATGTTTTATACTTTTTTGCAAATATAAACCATTAAATCTTATTTTCATGTCAATATTTTATATCTAGCCCTATATATAGGCACTTTATTTTGAAAACCAGACATAGCACATCCAATTTTCAAGTTTTAGCTTAGTTTCCCTCACAGATAAACAGCATTTTTTTAATGACACAGAGAACAAGTTATACAATTACTATGAATCGAATCCATTGTTAACACTTTATTTTGAAATCAGCTGATATCCTTTTGCAAACTTCACCAACTTCTTCCCCGTACTCTTTTTCTGTGCCGTTTGATTGCATTTACTGTCGCCTGGTTTGTCCCAAACATTTCAAGCAATGAAAGCAAACGACCATTTGTTTTCCCGCAGCAAATTAATTATCTTGTTATCTCGAATGACATTTAAAAAAATAATTGCAAGCTGTTCTGTATGATTCAAAGTGATGATGTGGCTGCTGTCTCTCTGTGCTCACCTCTTGTCGCTGGCGTAGGGAGCTTTTCCTCCCAGAGCGACCCAGAATTCAGCTGGCTCCTGGCCCTCCATCACCACCTGCTTGTCCTGCTTGGACAGCACATCAGACATCGCTCTCCCCATCACCCTCTCATCCCCGCTGCAGCCCTGGAGACAGACACACAGCAGACATCAAACAAGTGCAGATTTGTGTGAAAATGCAAATTCACATTTTTCATCCTGGTTGTTTAAAGTGTTCCATCACGCACCTTTCCGTACCACAGGTAGCAGATATTGTCGGTCTTTAGCAGGAAGACATCGTTGGTGTTGAGGGACGAGGCCCTCGCTAACACCTCAGTGGCCTTTGTGTTCAGCTCGTTAGTCCCTCTGACCTGGAAGAGCCTGGCTCCGGGGTCAGGGTTGACCACACCGGGTCGGCCTGTACCGCCCTAAAGACACACACAAGCATAAAATGCATGTAGATATAGGAAGACACTGTATGATTCATGTCTTTAAGGTGTTTTGAGCACTTCGCTTTTCTTGTGTTGCGGGAAAAATTGCATGCACAAACCAGATATATAACTTTTTTTGCATTTGAGCAATTGTAATGAATTCAATGGGAAAAATTGCACCTCAAAGATGACGAGTTTGCCTTTGAAAATAGCCAGGAAATGGCGCGGCTCCTTTCCCATGACCACCCTGACCTGGACCGGGGCTCCGTTTAACTTGTTATCAATGTTAACGGCCTGGTAAGCACAAGCTGTGATCTCATCTTTAGTGGCATGACGGCCCTGGTGCAACACACATCAAAAGTATTTATTAGAGCCATAAGAGAGATAAAACCATGTGATCCTGTGATGTCACTGACCTGCCACATGTAGAGGATGTACTGCTGCTGGTTTGATTTCTGGTATGTGTACAGCACCAGGTAGCAGTCGCCTCCGTAAAACTGTCCGTAAGTATTTGGATTCACTTCAGCCAGCTCCAAGTTCTCAATGCGCCACACCTGCCCCGGACAAAAGGTTTTATTACATTAGACACCGTCTTTGAAGCTAGAAGTGTGTTCGTGTCCGTGTGTGTTTTGGCATCAGACGAAGTTTCGTCACCTTCACTTCCCCAGAGGCGTCGTCCACCATGCGCTGCTGTGCTGCCAGTTCAGGACGAGCATGGAGCTCCATCACGTCGAACTTCACCTGGTCTACCTTTGCTGTATGAGAAAAGAGATCAGTATCACACAAGAAAAAATACATGAGAAAACACATAATCACATGCATTTTATACCAACAATTTACACATTCTAAGGTCATCAGATACCAACATTTTGTCTGATTCTGATGCACAATACCAACATTGACCACATGTTTAAAACAGCCGCCAAAGTGGAGTGCCGATGGCTGATGTAAGTACACTCAACAAAATATAAAACAGAATTCTAAATAAAGGCCGACCGATATGGGATTTTTGAGACCAATACTGATACTGATGTTGGAGGGAGGATATTCTTTGATATGGTGGCCAATATAGTTATTTTTTTAGCCAGAAGTTTTATGGATTTTTCGCCACTCTGCAAATGTTTCCATAGAGATACTTTCTCAAAAATAAAACTTTTTAAAATAATACATTATACAAAAAATGTATTCCATTGTCTACCAATTCTATAAATGATAATTGAGAAAATAAAGAATGAATAGGAATGAAATATATTGCTAAATAATAATCAGTTTCAGTAAATTTCTCAGGATTAAAAAAATAAATAGCTAACACCATTTATAAATCACAGCAAGCAAGATTTTCTGCATTATAAATTGTGTAAAAAAGTTTTCATAACCCCACATATCAGACAGCATATACACCGATACTGATAGTCCTTTGATCCTCCGATACTGGCTGATAATATTCGCCAACTGATAAATCTGTCGAGGTCGAGTTCTTAATGTTTTTAGACACTTTAATGCATTAAAGTTGTGTGTATGTTACCTATCTTTCCCATGCTGTAGGTGCTACCGAGACCCTGCGTTTGTCCTTTATCCCTCCAGGATTTGAACAGGTGCTTGAACAGGGCCGACTCTCCTCCCTCTGTCATCACCTCCACGCTGGTGCTGGGTGGGTAGTTCTTGGCTTTGATGTAACCCTGACAGAAAACATGATGAATTATTACCCTTGTTTGTGGTGATCTGGGCAAAAAAGACCCATAATATTCAATAATTTGAGTCCAACATACAGAAAAGTTTTTAGTTTGTGTGGCTCTGGGTTCACTACTCTTTACACAGTGTGTGTTTAATTATGTGGTAAACTCACCAGTGCCCTGTTGAGAGCTTCTCGCCGCTCTTCCTTGGAGGCCTGTTTGCCTTTCCACACCATCACACTGGAGCCTCTCTGGTCTGCAATGTAACAGTCCTGACAGTGAGAGAGAAAGACAAACAGTGAACAATGAGACAGGACGCTCGGCCTCTGAGGAATATGTTTGAAGGATGAAAGAGAATTACAGAGGAGTGCAGCAGGTCTTGCGTTAGAGGCTGCGTGGCCACTTCTTGAACCACCAGGTTTCCGCTATTTTCAAAAACGCTGAGGAGAAACACAAATAAGAACATTTGATGATTTTATTAAAGCTGGAATGTTGTAATCATGCTGACGCAGCAGATCAAGTCCTTACTGGTAGAGTCTGACGCTGGTGTTCTGCACCTGGTCAGGTGAGTCATCAGGGACGGCCTCCTTCAGCTGCCCGCTTCTCTGGCCGAGCACCGCCACCATGACTTTCATCAACTCCGGGGAGTCCTGCTCGTCTCCGCCCTCCACCAGCCCAATCTGAGCCCGGCCTCCTCTCTCCCGGTCCCGGATGTCCTGAGCCAACAAGACGGCCTGCAGAGAAGGAAAACCCACTGAAGACATCTTTACCCATTTAAAACCAGACATTAACGATTTCAGGCTGATCCAAAAACACAATGAATGAATTAAGTGTCTTTGTTTCGAACACGTTAAGAACAAAACAAACAAACATAAAAGCAAGGAAAAAGGAGAAGGAAGAAGTAAACACTGGTTTATTCCTAGCCCTTTTTATTCTATATGTATATATAATATAAAAGTATTGTCTATACAATATAGCAATGTTCCCAGTGTTATATACAACCCAATACAATACATTTGGTTAGGACATTTGGTTTAGGTCATTAAAGACTTCCAAAAGATTAAAAGGCAGGTTTATTGCTACGACTTAGAAATAATCTAGATTTTAAGACAAATGTATATTAGATAATCATTGACTCTGTACCTTTTGTTTTACGATTCAAACACATTTATAAACTATATAAGGAGCTACATTTTAGACATTCTTATGTGATTTCCATGCACATTTTTATGCAATTAGACAATTTATCTTTTAATAATTTATGTTTTTTTGCTTGTTTTTGTAGTGTTGTTCCAAAGTTCTTCATGGTTTTTAGACCATTTTATCCATTCCTGATATATATATATTTTCTAAAGCAAATATTCAATACCAAATGTGTGTAACAAATGGTATCAACCTCAAAATTGCTGCAACAATTTATGGGACATAGTTGGGTCTGTAAAAAGAAATACATTGATGTTCCGAACCCTTATACACCTTGATAGGTTTAATTCATTAATGAAGTATTATTTAGTTTAGTATATAGTTTTTATAAGAGATTTTTGAGCAGAACAACTTGACACACAGTCCTTCAGATCTCCATCTTTCATATGATGAACACCACTTCTATGTGGCATTTACTAACCTGCTATCTCCCCCTAAACATCCACTGCCCACAACCCCCAATTCTCAAAAAAGGGTGGATGAATATTAAAGGGTTAATTATGCACTTTTCAGTGATATGCAGATCTGATGCTGCCTGGACATAATGCTCTGCTTTTGAGTTATTTGCTGACATTCACTAAATTAGTACACGACTGCTCTTTTATAACCAATCAGAGAGCAGGATTACCTTGAGCTTCTCCCTCCTGTTGCTCTGTGGGCCGTTCCACTGCACTATAGCTTTCCCCATATCCAGCAGGAAAATATCCCCATTGTTAAAGCTGCTCCACGACACCTCCACCTGCACACACGCACATAAACAACTTTACTATTTAAATCCATGCTGTCATAAAACCAATAAAACTGTTCTGAGAAACAAATGTTGTTAGCAGAGGGAAATATTAATTAAATACCACACAGTCACAGCACTCATCAGGCAATTAGCACCTACTCTGACAGCTCCGGCAACAAGCGTGCCATAATTTGCTTAAGAGGGAGTGCCAACACGCCGGGTAGCGCGGCTGTGTGCAGCCTGTGAGCTCCAGTGGGAGGTTTGGGGGCAGGCGGCATTAATCCCTGTCATCACCCTTTATATTGTCCTCTGCATACCTCTGTGGCTGTGACATGTTTCCTCCCTTTGACGTGCAGCAGGCGCAGGACGTTGTAGACGTTTGTGTCAACATGGTGGAAACCTGAAGCCACTCCACCCTTCTTGTAGCTGCACAGAGATCAGCACACATTACCAAAGTTCAAGTGTAATAAAACAACAATGAAGCAAACACATGAAGAGAGATTATTACAAAATGAGGGTGCATTTGTTTTGTCGATTATGAAATATAATGTTACAAAAACACATTAAAAAGTCAGAGGTTAATGAACTGGGCGAGAGGAAACTGTGTTTTTCTTTGCTAAACCTCAACAAAACAAGTGCAATTTGTGTCATAATGACTTCATGCAGAGGGATTACTGTTGTAAACCTGAGAGATTACAGCATAAGTGTGTGTGGGACTCTTTATTCGGTCACCACCCCCCTCTCTAGTTCACATACCAGCCCTCTTTCTTTGACTCACATGAGGCCGTTTTTGAAGTAGCTCCTGAAACGCGGCGACTCGTTGCCCTGCACCTCCCTGTGCTGGACCGGACTCCCCCCCAGGTGCTCGTCCAGCTGGGTGACGTAGATGGCTGCTGCACCCTGTTCGTCCTGAGAGGAGGAGCTGCCGATCCAGTAGTGGATGTCAGCCGACTGGCCGGAGCCCTTGTTCTGACTTATCTGGGGAAAAGATAGAAAACTCACACTTGTAGCTATACTATGAAAAACTAAGACTTGCCTTCATTAATATCAACCCATAGTTTGACTCACATAAAGAACAATGTAACAGTCTCCCTCAAAGAAGTTACCAAAGCCCTGAGCGGGAACAGGCACCATCTGCATGTTCTGAATGAGAAAACAGCAAAAAGATGCAGTGAAATACACATAAATATGATCCGTAATAAGGTGAGATATTCCTTTATTAGTCCAACAACAGGGAAATCTCAAGTGTTATAGCAGCAAAAAGGTGTACAGAAAAATATAAAATCAGGAACAAGAATACAGACCTACTCAACAGTAATGTCCACATCCACAGTCATTTGATATTTGTTTAAGGGCTCACTCACATTTATGGTCCATATCTGCAGGCCCGGCTTCCTGTTGACATTTCTGAATGTGTCTTGATTGTCATCACTCATCATTCTGCTGAACTGAAACAAACATGTGTATATGGGAAGAATCAGAGAGAAATGCCGGACACTAAAAACAGCGATAGGCCTAAGCAGCATTGTCTAAACTCGTTCAACAAGGGCTTGAATGTAGCACGTAGCATGTGGACTTTTATTTCTGTAAAAGTCCTGCACACCAGCTTAAAGTAGCTTTACTAATATGACTGAAGTTTTTACTTATTTACTTTTGCACAACAACATTATAGTGCTGATATGGAGCAACTTTAGCAATCATTAAGCGTTTCTAACAAACTCTAAATCCAATACTCACTCTCTTTTAGCTCTGTTTTTGGTCTCCACCAGCACCTTGGGGACATAGTTGACTCTTTAGCTGCTCCTCTATGTTTAGTTATTTACTTTGACAGGTTTTTGGTGCTGAGCAGGTAGAATACAGTCTATTTTTAGTGATTTTGCTAAACCAAAAATGACTTCCTGCTGTAAGAGTGAATCAAAACATTAAAGTTGGGACCAAAAAAACAAAACAAAGATGTTCAGTAGAGCTGCAGAGTTGTTTCTTCTAATACTCTAAAAGGATTTTAACGCTTCTTCCACCACTGCTTATGGTCCAACAGTAGGCTATTAAGTGCATGTTAGACCCTTAAACAGCATATTATAAAACACATTCAATTGCAACTCCTCCAAAGTACTTCACCAGAAAAATATAGCAAGCCTCCTCCTCATCGCTCATCCTTCGAGTTCCCTATCTTTTCACAGGAAACAGATGTCTCCAAAGTGACAAGTGAACCATTTCAAAAGATGGATCTCTGACAGCGAAACACCTCTAATCCCCCTAATGAGTGTCAGCTTGGCACCATAGCAACATACAAGTTCTGCAATCAGCAGCGCTTAAACAGCCTCTTGACTCAGATATCAGAAACAACAGCACTGATAAGCAAACACACTGTATCAGCAGCGGAGCCGAGGATATAGGCTTAGCGGTGACACGCTGTATGGAAACAGGCTCTGTGGGTGCTGCGCTGCCGGCAACATATCATGAATGCAAATACAGGATCCATGCATACATGATGTGATTGGCAAATAGCTGGGGGAGCTGTGGTGCCTGTTATTCTCCAGAGAAATAACCCAGCTGTACCTCACTGGCTCACACACACACACACACACAGTCTAATCTCCTTCCAGGTGAATGAATAAAATGAATAAAATGTCTGGCCGGGCAGTGATTGATGTAATGGGCGGTGTAAGCTAAGGTGAGACATCTCAGGTCAGCTCTACAATACCAGGATGTTAACCACACCTTTCATTAATACTTTCAAGGCTCCGCTTTTCAAGCAATCAGATAAAAAGAGGTGACACACAGAGCAAACAGAAAAAAAGGGTTGAGATTGAAATTACTCGATAGGGCTTGGGCCAGAGTTGCAAAATCATTTGGTGGAGCGAGTAGGAGGAGAAAAGAATGAGTCAAACTGCTTTTACAGCATTTTACCTATGATGTAAAAGGAATACATGGAGAGATGCAGGTCTCCAAACAATGGTGGGATATCTCAAAGTGTCCTATATGTAGTGTTGGAGAATCTACATGGTTGTATGGTTTTGCAAGCTACCAATGACTTAACACTATACTACAGTAAAGCTGCCCTAAGGAGAGATCTAATTTGGTCAGCTAAAGCTCCTTACTTAGAAAAAGTAGCTAAGAAAAATGAGTTCAGAACGTTTTTGAGCTTATTAACAGTAGATCAGCAGAATCTGTGCTCATGTGGTTTTTTTCCATCCACCAAACCTTTTAATAATTCAAAATTAAGTGATCAGTGATTGACTGGTGAGGGAGTGGAGAGTGTGGGTGTGCATGTTAATTCGATCCTTTTTTGTAGTTTCAGTCATTTAACTACTTCAATCACTACATAAATATAAATGCAGTTGAACTACAAGCAAGATATTGCAAAATGTAGTGAAACAATTAGTTCACTTAGTTCACTACTCCCCAACACTGCCTACATGAACAGGTACATAAGGTATCTTAAAAAAAATATGACCGTTCTATTAATGCTGTGAATTGGTCACATGGCCACTCATTAAATTATTTTACTGTGGAACTGAAATCCTCTGTTATATAAGAGCAACAAAACTACTGTTTCTATGGTAATGTTGACTTTTACTTTCAAATTGGACTTTCAACAGTGACTAAGTTCACTTACATTAGCTAACATTAGCATTAGCATTAGCTTAACGTCATAGCAGACTAGCATCTTAACTCCTGACTCACTCACCTTACAGCTTCTCACATTAAAGTTAAATCGTGTTTTCTTTTTTTCCGTAAATCATGTATATTTATTGTAAATTGAATACATAAATAAATCGCAATAAAGTTGGTTGATTAGCTTTAAGAGTTGCTTTTATCTGTTTCTGCAAATGTATCACATGCTGTCGTACTATGTGTATATGTATTAAATATGTATTAAATCTTGTTTGTTTAGTCATTTTATGAATGATACAAATACAAATATTAATACTGTACATGATCCTATTTGAATGAATTAAATAAGTATTAAAATAATAACAGTAATTACCTCACAAACTTGGTAAATGTAACTTTTTTTAAAAATCATGCCGAAATAACAGAGTACTTGTTTCCTGTTTCTGATTCATCATCCTGTTTCCCATTCACAGGCCCAATCACAGTATCTACTGACCATTCCCTTTTGTTATCTGAGTAATGGAGTGAGGCTACACCCATAAATACTCCACATTACAGAGTGCACCTAAAATAACATGTTCCCTCTGGATGATCTATTATCAAAACCAAATTTAAATAGCAGGATCACACTCTCGGCTTATTTATTTGTATTGAAATAACTACTTTATTATCTTGTTTAATATCTTAATTTCATTATGTAAATTTCCTGCATAATGTCGGTGGAGAAGACTTCACCTTATTTAATAAATTTTAATTAACTGACTTAATTACTTGACTAAATTATGTTGTACAAGACGCTCAGTTGTACAAGATTTCATCAGTAGCGGGAACTCCCTGTTGTGAATGAAGAAAAAAAGCCATTGTGCTCTTCATGGAACATGATCTCAGTCAAAATATATGAAAAACAAATAAAATCTGAAAAGATCAATTGCTTCCATTATTGTGACAGGAAAGACTGGTTCCACCTCAATTAACCTGCGGCGTCCATTGACTCAGCAACACAATGAGCGTTGTAACTGCTCTAAATAAATATATATGCTTACCTCCTTTTATTTTTGATATGATGTAGGTTTAAATACACAGCATAGGGTCTGTTTTAAAGAACTCTATGAACAGTTATGATAATAAAGATGGTATTCTTTGCATTGATTTAGATAAAGGAAATGGCTTGAGAGATGTTTAAAAAAGAATATAATCGAGTGAAATAAGTCACCAAAATAAAAGTCTTACCTTGTGTTGTGTCTTGCGGAGTGAAGTCCTCGCTGTCTCCTACAAGTTGTGGAAGTAGATTAGTGAAATTATGACTATGTGATAAAATATTGCTGCCTTTCCCTCCTGTGTGCAAGCTGGAGTGTGTGTGGCAGAGAGGGCTAAGTGTATTTGTCTCCACACCCAGGTCTGAACACACCTGCAATTTCCTGCCTCAATATTTACAGTGCAGCAACATTAACTACGCCTCCCCTCAGATTGTTTCCCGGCCCCTCTAAAAAAGGAATTTTGAAGTGGAGATTCTGGCTTTGTTTGAAAAATCCTACCAGTTTAACTGTATTTTATATTTAGAATATGTTCACTGCTTTACCTCGCTGTCAGACGGTCCTGTGAAGCTGTTATCTGCGCTCCATGCGAGAGTATAGAGCACTGAGCATAGATAACAGCCTCAATTTTCCCCACGCAAATTCAAACAGAGCTGTCTGATGTGGAACTGAAGCCGTTCTATGCTCTCTTCAAAGCCACCAGACTCCATTGGCAAAAACATTAATTTAACTTTGCAGAACACAGTAGTTGCTGGTCTATTGCTGCCTCAAATAGTTAGTTTATGTGTGATATTGTGTGATTTTGTTAATTCAACTCACCCTTTGAAACAACAATAACACAAACTAACTAACCAATGGTGCAGCAGTAGTCCAGCAACTCCTGTGTTCTGTGAGGTAAAATTACTGTTTTTGTCAATGAGATCTGGTCGCTTTAAACCGGCTTCAGCTGCTCATTGGAAAAGGCTGACAGCAAGGTAGAGCGGTGACAATATTGTAAATATAGCACATTTACACTGTTTTAGGTGGCGAAAATACATTTTGCTGCTGCCCCTGTCCACAACAGTACATTATTCACATTAGTTCTACCTGCTTCTCTAACCTGGAAGCCTGCGGACCACCATCGACTGCAGGTAACACACTGACTTAGTTTAAGTACATCATACAACCCCACTTCAAAAAAGCCACACTGTCCCTTTAAGGATGAATGAAGGGAGCTTGCCACATCTCCCCCTCCCTCAGGAGTAGATCTTTAAGTCTTCCCATGCAAATATTTCAGAACATGCACGTTTTGAAGGAGCACTGCAGTAGTATTTTAACAAAAACAACATGTCTAAAAACAGCAAGCAAGTAACCTAAATTAGGCATAAAGAGTGATCCTTTTTCATTTTTCATTTTTACAAAACCTGCTTCTCCAAACTGGGAACATGCCGTCCACCATCTAGTATAGGTATCCCCCTACTCTACTGTTAACTACCTCATACAACCCCACTTCAATAAAGCCGAACTGTCCCTTTAAGGATGAATGAGTGGAGTCTGACTTGCAGAATGCACCACAAAGTCAAGACTCTTGAGAAAATCATCCACCCTACCTGAATTGAGATGGACTCGAGCCTCACTCGAGGTCCTAATTGTGCTTCTCGTGGCCAGCCGGAGTTGTGTTTATGTTCGTCTGAGCCCTCAGCAGCACAGTGGGCATTACAGGGGCCACTTGACACCAATTATTCATTCCACAACTGTTACAACTAGCAGATGGGGGAATTGGACTCAAGGAGCTCCGAGTGGTATTGGAAAGGAATCAGAGGCTTTCTGTGGCTAAGTCTCTCATTCGGTGCCTACTCACACAGACACTCGAGGAGGAACGCTTGACATTATTGAAGGTTTACAGCTCTGGGCTTTGATCTCCCAACAGAGGAGGCATTGGCAGCTTGTGTTTGCGCTTGTTTGCTAAATGTGGAGATGTATTATAACACGCTGTATCCAAAGTGATTTGCACACTGTTTTTTGAAGTATTAGTCTTTGCTGCAAAGTGTGGAGACTACGCTCAAAAACTGAATTGTATGTAAAGTTACCAGACACATAAATTGTGGGTGAGTTGCTTTTAAAGCAGATGATAACCTTGAAACTGACACATCAAAAAATAAACCAAGCCTCTGATATTTTTCTCAATCTGAAACATTTCAGAACTGTGTGAAAAATCTGCAAACTTCTTCTGTTGCACGTTGCACTCAGCGCATGAATCATATATGAGCTCCCTGCTGATGTTTTCTGTTGAAGGATACATCTAAAACATTTGTCTTTGTCTTATATAGTCCAATCCCCTACTGGGGAATCTGAAAAAACAGATTGTTACATAACTAACCTGGTTTTCTTGTAAACCAACAGCTTCAAGTCAACAGGCTGGAAAGTCTCTCTTACCTTTGACCACGGCTTTTCATTTTTAGATTCACTCCTGGGCTCCATTATGAAAATCCGATCATTTCAACAACGTGGTGAACTTCAGTCCCCACATATCTGAGAGACGGAGAACAAAACAACAACCTCTACAAGAGTTCTTCAGGCTTGAACAATAGGCTCTGTAATGCCTAATCCACCGCTGCAGTTGAAGTGACTGCAACGTAAGCGGAAGCTAAAAGTTCACATCGAGATATCACACCAAGCTTAGCACCCCTTGGTTGCACATTAACCAGTTTCTATCCATATAATTAACACACCTGCAGCTCATTTAGCCGTGCAGACAATGGAGCTTGAACCTTTGTTGAAGAGGTCAGTCAGACAGTGTTCAAATCATGATTAGAACATTATACAGTCATTTCTTGATGTTATTTAGCTACAATGCAGCACTTTTTAAATGCATTTTCTATGAATTTTTGAGCACTTTAAGATGTTGGTTTAAAACAATAAAACACAATTCTATGAGCTCATCATGTTAAAGTATCCAAAGCTCCAGACCAGCTACTAAATTAATCTCATGAGTGAGATTGTTTTGTCAACTTTAAATATCAAACTGTTGACAATTCAATGCAAATTGCCAGTTTAGATGTTTCAAAACTATAATTTCAGAAAATCAGGCATTCATGTCACTCAATATCTAGCCACTAGGGGGCAGCAAGAACACTCTTTGAATTCAACATTGACATATTATCTAATTTTAAGTCAATATGTTGAACCTGTTGTTGTTATTTATACATCCAGCAGACATGGAGCAACATTACTATACATCTGGAGTCATGTTTCTGACCACACAGTGAATGTAATGCTGAATTTCCACTTTTTTGCTTGGTTCGACTACGGCCACAACATTGGCCGTACATGATATTGTGAAATTAAAAAAAATTCTTGAACTATTCACTACACTGCCTCCCACGATTTCTGGAGCTTCTGCTCCCTTGCATCTGTGTCTGTAAGCTTTCAGAAAAGTACAAATATGGACAAAATGAACAGAAAAAAGGCTCTATCTGTATCAGTGTGAAGCATAAATGAGCCCTTAGGTTAGAATGACTTAGAATGAATGAATTTTCCATTACATTCAACAACTAGGGGCTCATATTTTCTGCTTCTAGTGCTGAGCAGGTGGTGTGTATTTGGTTTATTAGATTGATTTCACTTAAAATATCTGGTATATAGAGTCAGGTGATAACAGACCCTTTGTAGGGCAGACATTTTGGCAGGAAAAGCACAGGTGTTAAATAATAACATAAACAATGGCTCCACCTTTTCCTGCTTCAACAAGACAAAACGTTTAAAAAAGGGTCTATTATCTGAAGGTTTGTCACTACAAATGACCCCTTTTCCTTTATATGAGTCCATGTTAATATAAAAAAAGAAATATAGCAGCTTTAAGCTCAGATAAAGTCACAATAACGTGGTACAAACTGACAGTGTGCAAACTTGCAACTTTAATAATGTTGTACAGTCTCATTTCAACAGCAGTCTTTACAATGCACCCAACCCCCTTTTCCCCAATAAATAGAATTTAATTTAATCTAAGCTAATTATTATATTTTCCTCAAAAGTTTAACATTTATTGGTGGACGGTGATGTCATCACAAAGGTTTCTTCTTCTTTTTTTAATAATAAAGTGGGGTTTCAATGTCTTCAAGGATTATCAATTTACAGTCAAGGATCAAATGACATCATTCAGTCACAAATCACATTGAATTGTAGAAATCTTTGGTAAATTTAACAATTCAATGTTACTCAAACTCAAAAGCAAAGAATCATCCAGGTCTAACAGGCTAGTTGGATACATTTCTAGAAATTACTATTTTCTGTTGTTGTTTTTTTCTTTTTCAGATTAAATGACAATTACCAAAGACTCATTTCCAACTTTAAGGATTTAGTTAATACGCATTTGGAGATTTGAGTAAATATGCAGCATAAAAATGTGCACCCCATAACCCGACACAACAAAATCAGCACAGTAATGAAGGCACTTCATTCTGTAAGAGAAGATAAATCACAGTTGTTTGAATGAAAGGTCAGACGAGATACGACAGCCTGCATAGCACAGCTCAACACAAAAAAACAAAAAGGTCACCCATTCTCAAAAAGAAAGAAAAAAACATTGTTCTGTCTATTGGATTATTTTTGGTAACTAAAATATTACTTGATAGAATAGTAAAACCTCCGCTCTCTGATAGAAAAATTACTTTATGTATGTCTTGCTTAGAAACATATAGTATGTACATACAGTGATATAATCTTTTGTCAGTAGCAGTCCTGTACAAAGAATCCAGAGATGGTGAGAATCCCTACAGTTGTCGTCTCTAGATTTCATCATGACCGCAGCGATTGCCTGAAGTCCTCAGACCGGGAGCCGCGTTGGGACTCCCAGCGCCGGTTGCAGGACGGGAGCCGGGCTGCGGGGCCGTGGCGTCGAGGTGAGGCCTCTATCAGTGCGGCGGGGCCGAGGCGGGGAGGACCAGCTGGAGCCGCCGTCTGCTACCTGTTCCTCAGGCTCTGTAACAGACTGTAAACGTCCTCCTCCTTACTGAGGCCCTCGAACAGAGGAATCAGGTCCAGCAGCTCCGTGTCCGTCATGTCGTCAAACCAGGACTGCACCGGTACCTGTGGAGCGAGGAGAGGGAGCACAGGAGACAGGTTTTATATATTTTAAAGGGGAGAAAACTCACGCTGACAGTCGATGTTAAGTTGCCGCATTATAGGTGAAGAGAGGGTGCGAGTTCTGCGTAAATAATTAATAAGGGAAGTGCATCAAAGGCTTGAAGAGTGGCAGCAGCTCCACTGAGCAACTTCTCCACAGAGGAGAGAAATCTCATAAAACCGGGAACACTGCCTCTGGCTCAAGCATGTCTCTAAAACAACAGCGACAATTAAAACTGACAACGTCTCCCGGATATAATCATTTACCATCATGAGTTACTTTATAACTCACTTAGTTCTGTTGCAACAGTGTTTTTAACCCAGTTAAGTCAGTATTTGGAGACATTGCAGCCCACGTTTATAGATACAGATTTACTTTAAAAATCTTTTAGAAATGTTTAGTGTTAGTGCTCATGTAAACAGGACTGGATATGTATTTAAAAAGCAACAAACTCTAACTTTATGCTTTGGAATAAAGACCTTATACATCACAATTCACAAAAAAAGGAAAAGAAATATTATTCGAGATGGCAAGCATATGGATGCCACTAATATTGTGTTGTAGTTTTATACTATTGTACTATTAACTCCAAGTTTTTATTCATTTATCTATAACTTGTGACTTAATTTTTTGTATGTTTTTAAGCATTTTTAACCTGTATATGGATGCCACTAATATTGTGTTATAGTTTTAAACTATATTACTATATACCTTCATTTTTTATTTATTTATCTATAACTTGTAACTTACATTTTTGCATATTTTTAAGCACTTTTAACCTATATATGAATGCCACTACTATGGTGTTGCAGTTGTATACTATTGTACAATTAACTCAAAGTTTTTATTTATTAACTATAACTTGTAACTTAAATTCTATGTAATTTTTGCACAATTTATCACTAATTTATAATACTTATTTTTTATTTCATTATTATTTATTATTATTATTATTATTATTATTATTATTATTATTATTATTATTATTATTATTATTTATTTTAACTATTATATTTATTTTCTTAATTTTTATGCCTCCAATTTAAGTCACATTTAACTAATATTTATGTGTGGAACTGATTGTTTGATTACCAAACAGTGATACTACACATATACAGTTTACTATAATACCTTACAAAAGTGCAGTAACTAAAAAAATAATTGAAACAATAAAAAATGGCTTCAAAGCTTGTTTACTGTCCAAACATATTAATAGCTGGCACATCTATGATAGATGTATCATTGGGTATTGTGT
This sequence comes from Serranus cabrilla, assembly GCA_903364295.1. Lineage (NCBI taxonomy): Eukaryota > Metazoa > Chordata > Actinopteri > Perciformes > Serranidae > Serranus > Serranus cabrilla. The sequence goes on from CAFUXE010000076.1 coordinate 382,641, forward strand.
CTGTCCAACTGTATAAGTAATTTACCACATTTTATATGACTTTATATACCAATAAAAAGACGCTGAGCTGTGTTATGTAAAGAGGACTTACTGCATTCTCAGGGTGGAAGATGTAGGAGGCAGGTGAGTTGTCTATGATGATGACTTTACTGAGCTCTCGGCCCAGCCGGCTGAGGTCTTTGACGTAGTTTCCTCTGTGGAAAACACAGGATTCCCTGAAGAGCCGGGCGCGAAACACCCCCCACTGGTCCAGCAGGTCTGCCACAGGGTCAGCGTACTGAGCACAAACAGAAAAATCTGGTTACTTAGGTCCAAACCGGCGTCACTGTGACTGATATTTGAAGCATTAAACCGGTGAACAAACCTTGGCTAAGCTCGCCGTGAAGAGGACGCATTCATACAGCTCCCCCATCTTCTGGAGGAACTCGTCCACATGGGGCCTCTTCAGCACGTACACCTGAGACAAAGACACAGAAATAAGCACACAGCTACAAAACAGTCCAGTACCAAGGACTGGCATCCAACGTCTCAGTGGGACGCTGGAGTCTCACCTACATTTTTGGTGTGAAGCTTCATTATGTCCTGATTTATAAATGGGGGGGAAGAAGCTGTAAAGACCAGCTGCCTGGATTATTGGTTATAATACTTTTTTAAGGTATAATATGCAAGATTTTTCCTTAAAAAAACTATGTATAGATTTAACAAAAATGACAAAGTGTCCGTCTGTATTTTCCTCTCTCTTTTCTCTTTGGGTACTAATCAAAATAGTGGACACAGCGCCACAAAAACACACATATATAGCAACGTGAAACACCAAGTTGCTTTCAGTTGCGTTTTAGTTTGAATATTGTGTTAACAAACAGTAAATGACAGTTCATTTCCTGCATAGTGTACCTTTACATCGGTAACATTCTTAGTGTTGTTATTGTCAATTTTACTCTGTTGTTTATAAGTTATGAGGCTGTTTTCTGTTTTATCAAAAATAATGAATTATTTTTCTGTAAGGTCATATTTGATATCTGTAGAATTCTAATAAAAGGTTATTTCTTTATTTATTTCAGTCATTCACATCAAATATGTCTTAATACTGAGATTTCCCTGTTCATCCTTCAAAAGAAAAGGCATGATGCATCCACATTTGAAGCCAATAAGAGATTTTTAAAGTATAACATGTTCATACAATACTATCACATTACTTTATGATCATATCTGCCCTTTCTTCTCGTCTTCGTCCTCTTCAGCAGGTCTCCGGGGGTTAGCCGCTGCCTCCAAGTGCAAGTAATCAAGCATAGGCCAAAACAGATACAGAAAGCCTATCCTGGATTACTTGAACCAGGTCACAGCTACAGTCAAGCTGCTCCTGCTTCAAACATGAAGCCAATAATAAACTTTTACACAGAAGCACAACAAGTCAAGCAACAACGCAAGTGTAAAGGGAGCCACGGTTTCTTTCATTTCTCACTCAAACACATTTTTAATCAGCGTCTCTTCTGCTGCTCACTCACAGAGCCCTCAGCAGGCTTTGTGACATTTGTTTACCAGGTGACACAGTCACGTCACGGCTCATCTATCTTTACTGGGAGCAAAGAGGGAGAATAAAACAGAATCGAGTCGGGGAGGAGTGTACGAGCTGTCCCACTTTTGACGTAGCTGTGAGATAAAAGATAAAGGGAAGAAAATGGAGCCCCGGCTTCCAAGGGAGACCTTCTATATTAATAGATATTATTTCATTCGAGCCCACTTCTGGAAGGCCTCCATATCAGTGCAACAGTACCTGATGAACAGTCCCATCAATCTCCACTGGAACGATGAAGTCTGCATTGCTGATGGGCTGCAGGGAGACAGGAAACAGAGGAACCATTCAGAACCTGTGTGGCGTCTTTTTTTACTCAAAACAACACAATCTGACAAGGAAACAGCGAAACCACATGCCCACATTTTTGGTTCAAGAAAAATAGAGAGCGGTAAAATACTCCTGTAAGGAGCCCCGGGCAAACTAGGGAGGCTTTAAGCTTACTGTGGTTCCCTCCGCTCCAGCACTCTGTGTCTCAGTGTTAAATAAAAACCAGTAGTGAGACTCCGGGGAGAAACCTGGGAGCTGAACAAGATGACAGATGTGCATGCGGACAGGAGTGCCGACTTGAGTCATCTTTAAAAGCAAGAAAGGGGTGCAGGAGTCGGAGGAAGATAGATGCCGGAGGAGTGTGGGTGGAAGACAAGTGGAGGGCGTAAAGACGAGGATGAAAGGATTAGGTGGGAGGCACGGCGGTGTCATTTCAAAACAAGGAGAGAAGAGAAACTGGTGACATAGATGCAGAGAAAAAATGTTTCTCTGAGTTTTAGGAAGCAGTAAAAAAAAGCTTTTCTGGCAGTCTCGTGTTTGGATAGTTTGTTGTAGACACAGAAAATAAATAGAGGATTATTCAGACCCATCATTTATTTAAACTGAAATGACTGAATGAATATGTCAAGAATGTTTAAGAGGATTTGACTGAAGTTATCTCTTTTAAATATAAAATCCGCTTTACAAGGTCAGCTGTAGAACTGGTGAAACATTTTATGATCCAAAAGACTAAAAAATGGCATATAAAATCAAATGTTGCACTCAATCTAACAGCTAGGCTATTTAGCTTTTAGCATGACTCGTTTATAAGGGTTACCTCTATTTTTCCATGATAAGTACATAAACTGCTTCATTTATGTGTAACAAGCTCTAATTACTAAATTACTGGAGCATCTGGATGAGTTTTTCAGTTACGTTTTACAGGAAAAAGGCTGGAAAATAGATTTAGATAAATCTAGCTAAAGCTAGCAGTTAGCCTTGATTACAGTTTTTTCTCGTAATTGTTTTTTTGTTTTTTTTCCCTTAAGTAAAAACAGGAGAAACATTCTTTCTTTTTGGGCATTTTTTTCATTTTTTTGTGTATTTTTATCTTATTTTTTTGCATTGTGGTGCCCATTTTGGCCACAAGGGGGTGCCGTTTTTAAAAAATGACATAATTCCATGCCCTAATTTTTAAATTTTAAACTTTTAGACTTAACCAAGATTTGCAGCTAAATATGTAGGCTAGTTACTGGGTTTTGGCAACACTTTTCTTTAAATCACCTTATTTAGCATTCATTGGCAAGATAAATACATTTAATAAATGCTTATGACAACATAGTTTTAATGATATTAAACATGTCTTCACAGAGGAAGCGATAATTGTTGACAGTAACTGCACATAAATTACCACTTAAAATGTTCTTATGACTGTGTGCTACTGCATAATGTGTTATAAAACCTTGATGAAATGTCTGCAAACTGCTTTTAAATGCTAAATATGATGAATTAATCATTTAAAAGCTTTAAAGAGTGGACATTTTTTAATAAACTGCAGACCATCCATGCCTGAATATAACTGCAAACATTGTGCTACAGTGAGCAGGCACAGTTCAGGGCCACCCAGCAGAGGGTGTGTGTGCTGTACTGAACGCAGCACTCTGACCTTCCACATGTCACCTGTTTAATCTGTCTAATGTGACCATTATGGCGGCGACAGTGGAACAATAGGCCGACTGTACTGGAGATGTTTGGTGATGCAAGAGTGAGTCAATGCACCATCAAACATCAGACAGATGACAGACAGATGTGTGCGGACGAGTTCTGTAATATATTCAGCACCGGGTTAATGTTTACACCACAGAATGTAAAGACTGCAGCCTCTATTGTCTAAAAACAGAACCAGTAATGAGCCCAACCAGTGACAGGCACCGGTCCAACTTTCACAGAGAGAGAAGAGAAAGAGGAGAGAGAGGGAGAGAGACACAGATGGAGGAAGAGATGCGGAGACAGACTTGGCCTCTGCCTATTGCTCTTCTGCTGAATCACTCCATCATCTGAAGACTGAACACACAGCAGCTGCTCATCGCGCGGCTCTGTAATGGGCCTGGATCCGAGACGGCGAGAGATATGGGAGATGGAGCAGGATGTGTGTGTGAGAGGGATGGAGGCAGAGGGATGAAGTAAATGGAGAAATGAAGAGTATTTGTTTTATGGATCTCTGCTGAACCCGAGTTGACCTCGACAGACTTGATGGAGGAAACTTGTTCTGGGTTGTTTCAGCTGATGATCTCAGTCTGGCTGCTGTTCACTGTTTCCTTTACATACGTACATATCACAACACTTTTACTGTTCAAACCCGCCTCTGAAAGACACTTCCATGTCTCAGATGTTTTTTTATTTTGTGTTCCATGTTGTATTTTTACCTTTTTGCCACAGGTATTTGGACAGAAAAACATGTTCTACAGCCACTGTTAAAGTGATGTTAAAGATTTACATTTAAATAAATGTCTGAGTCACTATTTATGACTCAAAATGAGGTAACACAAAGGTGACTGTACCACTGATTAAAGCCCTTATATATGCAGTATTAATAATTGGGTGTCAGTGGCGACATTTCCAAATATAAAATAAATCTCGAGCAGCGACAGTAAAGGGGTTAACATGAAACTCTCTCTTCAGCTCACCTGTGTATGAACTGTCCTACTGTTTTTCTTCTGCTAGTGGTTGCAAATAAATGACTGCTAAGGCCGTATATACAGAAAATAGTGATGAAACTGCAAAAACAAGTGCAAATCACATCTGCAGTTACAGCCTAAACCTCATGGGTGTCGCCAAAGAGATGTTTGAGATTGCAACTTTAGGCATAGCATGGAGAAAACGCTTTAAAAGCCTTTGATGGCTGCCGATTATTGAATAGCATAAAATGCATTACAGCTTCTCAGAGGCCAAGTTTGCATCATTTTGTTTTACCGTTATTTCAAAATGAAGATATTTACTATTATTACAGTCATAAATAAACAACCAGCACATCTCAGAGGATGTGAAATCAGTTTATTTGATTTTTGCTGTAAAAGTACTTGACACATCCATTGCACATTCATTTTTCTGTCCACTGACTAATCATTTAATTCTTTCAGGGCTTTATTTAGTTGATCATATTGGTTTAAAACTGATCAGTAACTTCAGGTGCAAATAATTTTTCCCCCTGTTTCAGTCTTTCATATCTTTTTCCCATTAGGCATTTTGTCACATTGGATTTAAAAAGTGTTATATAAATAAGCTTAACTATTTTTATCATATACTGTATATCCTGTCAGCCATTTTTACACATCAGCACAGGCTGGATCTAATCCTGGAGCAGCGCCAGGCATGATCTTTTCATCCATAAGATGCAGGATAAAGCATACAGTATGTGATGTGTTACGTAACGTTTCTTTTTCCGTCTCTGTCCATCTGCGCGCATGTGAAACGTCTCCTGTCAGCTCCAGTTGTTTTCCTGCACAAATTAACTAACTCCAACGGTGACTTGGACATTTTAGAGTTTTTTTGATTCAAAATCACTCCAAGGAAAAAAGTTATGAACAGGAAATCCTGCAGGCTTCTGAACTGAGTGTGTCGCTTTCTGCTTCCCTCTCTTCCTCTCCCAACTGATTTTCCTTTATTGCATTGCCTGAATCTATTTCATACGGCACGCTGATCTCTGAGCTAAATGCATGTTGACGGACTGAGTATACGGTGTGCAACTGAGATCCATCAAAAGGAGGAGAAAAAAAAGGAGTTCCTGAGTGAATTTCTGACTTGTTTTGTCAGGGGAGGAAAATAAAACCCTTCAGACTATCAGAACAGATCCAGGACTTCTGCGAAATTCATCCCGCAGTCATTCAAGGCAACAGCACACTGTATTGGACACACCCTTGTGTGTGGGTGAGCATGTACGTGTGTGTGGCCCTGTGCTGCTGCTGGCTTGTGACTAAAGGGTGGGTCCGGTTCTCTCTGTGTACATTTTTCTCTCCCTTTCTTTCCACAGTAAATTAACTCCCAGTCATATGAAAATGTACTTAAAGTGTTTTCTCTGCAGTTCTTTTTTAATGAACAAACGGTTTCCTTTCACTGCTGAGTAAAACTAGAGCAAACACAAAAGACTCTTCAGCTTCACCTTGAGCTATTTTGTTGCACGCCTCTCTGGCTTTTTTTTTCTCATGCTGCGGACAAAAGGCACACAGGCACTGATACAGTACACAGACGTAATAAGATCAGCTGGGGACGGAGCGGAGCTCTGCTGAAGTGGGTCACTAGGTGTGCCAGGTGTGTCAGTAGAGGGAACTTTTGATGGTGATGCACAGGAGCCTAAAAGACTTCAGGAATCCTCCATGAAAACAGCTGCGTATCTCTGTCTTACTGTTCATTTACAGTCATTTAACCAACATGATGAACACTATATTATTTTACAGACTGAAGGGACGATCAAAGGTTTATGGAACATTGTGGGACGACCGAAGCACATTAAAGTAAAAATATATTCAACATTATGGGTTTGATTTACAATCGTGACCTTCAGTTCCCTTCTACAGGACTGCACAAGTGTCATTAAAAAGAGTGTTTCCAAATTTTAGTGGAGGTTTTTTGAAGACTAACTTAGACAGTGAACATTGTAAACATTATATCAGCATGTTTACATTGAAAGTGCCTAAAACCTGCAATACTTCTGTTGGCCAGCAGGGGGCGACTCACCGGCTGCCAAAAGAAGTCAATTTGTATATAAATCTATGAGAAAATCACCCTACTTCTCACTTGAGTTGTTTCCTCAGTAAACATTTTACTAATGAGTTTATGTTCTTCATCCCTGGATTCAAAACTTCTTTAATACACCATTTTTTTTTACACACAATTTAAGGCCTAGCGATGCATATCCATGGCACTGGGTACATTTAAATAACTAAAAAAGAAATTTGGGGGGTGTTTTCAGCTTAACTATGACCTTTTTCCTCATGTGTTTTTTAGTTGAGGAAAATGTATGAATTATCTATCTATCAATCTATCCATTCATCCATATCTATATATATACATGTACAGGGAGCTACAAAAATAGGTATATAGTAGTAAAAAAAAACATGCAAAAGGTATTTTATTATTGACTATACAAATAACAATAAACATATGAATCCCTCAAATGTTCAAACCGTTTGCACCAATATTATAATACTGGTAATACTGGAATAATCCTTACTATATACCTACTTTTGCAGCCCCCTGTACATATAATGTATATATCAGAATCAGATTTATTAAAATCCTTTCATTCTCATCTTTTAGGGAGCTGATCATGTTCAAAAAGATATTAGAAAGTATAACCTTAAAAATGTTGTATTTTCTTGGTTCCAAACCATCCGGTGATCTTACGCAGTAAACAAATCCATTTGCAAGCGTCTAACAAACAAAAATAATGAATTTGTTGTATGATGTAGGCGTATGACTCCTCCAGGAGGAGCTGGTGGTGAAGGTTTTAAGTCTGTTAGCTGGTAAAAAGATACTGCATGTGTATTTCACCACACAGAGATCCTACCAAACAAGCGGTCATGCTGATGAATTTCATGAGGCACAGCTACAGAGGATGTATTGGTTGCCATGCCAATATCTTGTTATAGTAACAATTAGACCTCCCTCTTGCCTTCTCCTGTGCTAACTGGTGTATAAAAGCCATAATACCCTAACACACACTTTCTTCTGATTATGTGTGCTTGCTCAGTGGCACCTCATGCTAATTGTCAGCATGCCATCATGCCCATATTCACAGCAGAGAATGGCATCTCCGGGATTTATTTCTGTATAATCCTATTATCCCTCTCAGGCTGTGGAATAACAGCATGGCACAACTGAAACGATGAGTGTCTATGTACTTGGACGTGTGTGTGTGTGTTTGTGTGGTGGAATACCTTGAAGGAGCTGTGCACGAGGGTTTCGTCCAAGTCGATCACCACACAGTTCTTGCCGTAGTCAGCTATACTGACCTCTGGCAGGAGGGACTTGGCTGGAGGCTGCAGAGACAGTAAACACCCTTTACAACATCATGTATGTATAGAGGCTAACTGCAGGGAACACACACACATACACACTCGCACTGAGGGTGTGATGATGGCTCAGTGAGAGAGTTGGAGATGATCACTTTGTTGCTTTGGGCGACACTAGAGAAACACTTAACAGTCTCAATGACCTGCAGGGAGCTGGGACTGAGCTTCCTGACACTTTTACAGGATGTTTGCTTTTGTAATAGTGCAAAATAGATGACAACAACTTTTCTACAGCAGACTAAAAATGGCCATCAACAGAAAATTCATCTGCAACAATTCTGATAACTGATGAATCAGTAAGAAATTATTTAATTAAGTGCTAAAAAGTTTTTCATTCTGAGGATTTGCTGTTTTTTTTACTGTCCGGATAATAAACAGAATTTGTCGCAGCTCTACTTAAAGTGAAAATTAGCCAAAAGCAAAAATTATGACTGGTCCTTAGATCAATATTGCAACATTTACGAGACTGAGAGTAAATAAAAAAAACGTTACATGCATTCACCTGTCTTCTATTCCAGCGTGCATTACACCAGACGAAGAAGTTTCATGCATTTCAAATTAATTTGATATCTATTATTAGTAGTTCATGGATGTATAAGTCTCGTTTTACTTATTTACTTAAAAATAGAAATATTTTATTCCTTTTGTGGCTGCAGACACCTGGCTGCTTGTCTCTGCCATGATACACACCTGGCTGTGAAATAGCCACACTGGCTGTTCACCTGGATGTAAATAGCATTGCTGGCTGCAGACACCTGGGTGAAAACAGCATCTGCATTATTTAAAATGATAAAAGACTGTAAAAAAAAAAAAAGCTGATCCTCACATGTGAGAAGGTGCAAGGTGACAACGTTTTGCCCTGACAATGACTTCTCTGATCCTGCTGGTAACATTATTACTCATTTGCCTGCTCTGGCTGTGTGCTTTGACTGTGCGAGTCCCCGCTGAGACTCTCTGTATATCCTCGTGTTGACTGAGCTCTGTGACTGTGCTGCCTTCAGGGTCAGGGGGGAAAAGGAGAAACACTTGTGTCCTCTGCCAAGCGAGCCTGGGGTTACAGACAGGCACGGGGCAGATGGTGCGGCCATAGGGGGCACACACACACTTATAACCATGCACACACACACATCCATGTAGAGGTGATGAGCAAGGACTCAGTCTTACACATACACACTGCTGCTCTGTATGCCAGCCACTTCCTGCATGTATGTGTGTTTTCTTGCGTTACGGCCGGGCTGACTGGTATTTATCATGTCTTATCGCGGGACTGCATGCTGATGTATCATGGGAAGATTTCCCTGTGAGCAAGGACACTGAATGACATCCTGTCAGGCCGTGATGAATGTGATTTACACATGCAGGTTGAGCAAAGAGAGAACAATTGACCGGGACCTTGACATTTTCACCAGGGAGCTGCGGAGTGATAAAGAAGCCTGTCACCTGGAGCCGCAGCCAGGGGGCGCTCTGCCTAACCGCTTAGTCAGAGGAAGTCATTTTAATGAGGCGGACAGATCTCACAAACAGCTGCTGAAAATCAAGTTTGTTGGATTTCAGATGGTCAATTTAGTAATAAGTCATTAAATCTCTTAAATGTCTGTTTCCTGTAAAGATTACAGTACATTTAATTGCCAGTTTGTCATGTTTTCATACAGAATCATAAAAGAAAATGAAACATATTTATGTCTCATCTGAAGGAAACTAATTTAAGTTATGTATAAACAGTATTTTTGGGGGTATTTTGTGGGCAGAATAACAGGAATATGGAGTAATCAAAATGTGCTACAGCACAGAAAAATTTAATTTGGTGTCCTTTATTTGTATCTACATTAATTAATAATTAAATGATTTCTTTATTCCCTTGACAGATGAGAGCACTCCACCTGCTGCTGAAGGCCATGAGATGCAGCTAAAAGCTCCAGAAATGATCATTTATTGGGCCTTGAGTTGAGATTTTAGTCTTTTATTTCCAAAGTACAGATCAGAGCTGTCAGGGTATCAGGTTTTCACTGCATGACTGTCATTACCAAAATAACTAACTAACTAATATTATCAAGACATCTGTAGAAAATATGAAAGGAAAAAGGTTCTATTTGACTTATTCATCTTTAAAAAAAAATATTTTGTGTTGATTACACTCATAGATGGTGTAGAGGGTCTGTAACCATAACAACCACTGTTCAAAAACAGGAAACAGAAATGATTTAATAGGGTGTTTCAATATTCACATGTTGCTAATAACTGTTATATCTAAAAAATATCAATAGACATGATCATATAATGTGAATAACACAGCACTTCTTAAATTATTCCCATATTTTCTTAGTATGCTTTTGTACAGTAAAGTTACATATCATTTTTAAATATCACAGTAATCATCCATACTGGTGTACTGCAACACTTTTACAAATATGGATTTTTGATAAATCTATCAAAACTGTCCTTATATACTAATTAAAACTACTTATTATGTTTTGTAAAAATGTCATTATAATATGCAGTATCAGTCAATAGTTTGGACACCCGTTCTTATTCAATATTTTCTCTATTTTTTATTATATCTTCTCTATGTAGATTCATATTAAAGACATCAAATATACGATGGAACACATCTTGAATTTTAAAGTAAACCAAACTGTTTTAGATTCTTCAAAGTGTTTCTTTCTGATGTCTTCAGTATATTAGTCTATTCAGTAATCTACAATATTAAAAATAAAAAAAAATAAAGAAAAAAAACCATTGAATGAAGAGAAGTTGTGTACAAACTTTTGACTGGTACTGTTTAATGCCTAAAAATGCTAATTAGAGATGGTTTATTTTATGTCTGCGTGTTTCTATAAATCTTTGATGTTTGTTTGCTTGTTGGCGAGTGCTGTGTTGTGTCTGTGATCTTTGGCATTTTGATATTTTGGCAGTAAGACAAAGGAACTAACGAGTTGCGGGGATGTCTTGTTTACACTGCGTTACAGTGAAGAGTGACGCAGACGTAACCTGTCAGGGTCAACTCGAGCTATTTAAGTCGCCTCTCAAAGAGCAGACCTCCTCGCCACATGCACTTCCTGCCGTGGAAGGGAGGTGTCTGCTGGGTGGTGTAGTTTAAAGCTTGGCTGTGATGTGGGACGCTGTGAGTGTGAATATCCTAAATTACAGTAAACCACAGGCACCGCGCCGATTCCAAAATAGATAAATGAACTGCGATTTCAGCACAAATAAAGCAAGTGAATGAGTACAAATCACTCCACCAAAGCTGCTTTCTATTGGACAGACACTCGTTCATTGACTACGAGTGCATATTCAATGTCATTTCACTCAATACAGACGAATACAGAATTCAATCAAGTGTTATAAGTCGTCCAAACTGCAGCTGTAAAGGTTTACCGTAAGATTCATGAATTTAATCTAATAAAGAAATCAATAACATGTTCTGTTCTAGTGATTGGAGCAACACGGGATAAATAGTAGATATAAATCATATGATAATAAATGGATTTACTTCTTCCAGCAGTGGAGGGTTAGGAGCACAAGGCCTTGATAATCAGAATGGGACAGTAGCAAAAGAAAAATCACCTTTGTGCCAACATCCACATGCAGCTAGAATGATGAAGCACAGCACAGCGGAGGGGAGAGGTTACTGAGATGAAGCGAGAGATGAAGAAAAATGAAAGATAATAATACATACACTGGGGATGGGGATGACCTGGACCTGGTCACACTGGAGAAAATAAACAAGAGAGAAAAAGAGAAAGAGATTGAGAGAGACAGGGTGGTAAAACAGAAAAAGCAAAACAGTGAAAAATCTTTTTTTTTGTGAGGAAGAAATCAACATATTCTAATCAACGAATGTGCAAGAGAGAGAGAGCGAGAGAGAGAGAGAGAGAGAGGGGGACAGAGAAAAGGGACGTATACTGTGATCGAAAGTGAGAACAACTTGCTCAAAAACAAACAGAGCTGCCATAGTAACAAACACGGCTGGCCAGAAATCCAGCAACAGTACACTGCTGGGAGGGACTCCAAAATCAGCCCCGCTCGATAACAAGGCTTTTTATGGCGAGGTTCGCCAGGTTCACTCTAAATTAATGGGAACTCATTTGTTAAGGAGGGGGTCCGGAGCGGGTCAGCGCTGACCACATGTATAGTGTCTGTAAAGGGCCACACATTCCTCCCCTGAATGAGACACATTTACAGGTAAACAGGAGTGGAAATGTGATATGACTTTGCTCCATTTATAGCCCGGTGTACCTGCCTTGGCAGCCGAACGCCGTGTTTGCGGAGGAGCTCGAGGGTTTGGCGCCTTTTTTTTCCCCGCTGGCCAGAACGTTCGCTTCACACATCCTCACTACACTGGTCAGAGTGTGTGTGAGGAGAAAGAGGGGGGAGGGGGCGTGGGTGCCAGGCAATCCATCACACCGGACACACACAGGGCCCACTTTATGAGGATTAAAGCAGGACGTGTGTGTGTGTGTGTGTGCGTACATGTGTTGTCATGGCTCTACGGTAAGACTCGCCAGAAAAGAGCGAGCGTGTGTCTACCGAGCTTCTCAGCGCGCTCTCCGTGTGTGTTATTTTGTGTGTGCGGTTGTGTGCGTAGGCAGATATCGAAGAATGCGAGATGGGAAGCGAGCCCGTATTTTCAAGCAGTGGATGGTAAACAACCTCTGGGTTCAACGGGTTTGAAGCAGCTGGAAAAATTTGTGGAGGGAGCTCAGCGAGGCTGCACAGCGCCTCAGCCTCTGCTCTCTGCAGGAAAAGGCAAACCCTAACAAGCTCCCTGCAACAAAACCAAACAAATGTTACTCGTTACTGGATCTCTCCAGTCCAACTAGGATTCTTGTCATAAAAAAGCAACTAATTCCCATAAGGTTGTTTTTTTTCTTTTAGTCGTGTGGATGCATGTATGTCATTTGGACTCAGGCCAAGAATGATGTGAGAGAAAAATGAGCTTCACCTTGGGAGGACTGCCATTCTCCTCTGGCGGCGGGGGCAGAGAAAGTGTCTTGTTGTTGGCGGGTGGTGGCTCCACGTGGTAGTCATTGTAGTTGCGGAAGCAGCAGAAGAAGGGGCTGAAAATGCTCCGGCTGCGATGCTTCTTTAGGCTGCTGTTGGACTGGGAGACTGGAAGAGATAATGACAAGAAAGAGCACCGTTATTTGTGTTGTAAAGTCCTGCATTAAAAATGTTGTAGGAAATACACGTTTTTTTCTTTCTTGTGGAAAATAAGATGAAAATATCAATACCACTTTCACTTGGACTTTATCTGTGCACTATATACGTTTTGTTTTCCCTCATCACAAGGACTTACAATAAACACACCCCAAAAGACTGCAATATGGCAGTTTTTTTATCTGGTGGAAAAAAAGAGTAGAAAACGGGACTTTAAAATGTAACTTTCATTGCCTTTGGTGTTCAGTTTTTGTGTTCAGTCAATAAAAGTCAATCAAAGATCTTATTTAATAAGCATTTAGAAGCAGTAAAAATGAAGAACACTTTAACAACTGTGGATTTTATATATAAGTAATATATACACTTGGGTATTTTTCTCATACTGTGCAGCCTTTTATCTGTTTATGTAAAGCTAGCAGCAGTTAGCTTAGCTTAGCTTAGACTGCAAACAGGTGGAACAGGTTAGCCTGCATCTGTCCAAAGTAGTCTGGCACACAACACATCATTAAAACAACATTTTTTTAAATTCAGTTTTCAAACAAACAAGATACATGGCATAATTTTTGTTCCTATTGGTCAGAGCCGTAATACTAATGTATTAACAGATGTATGTAGGGGTAATATCGGGGTAGACCGTGGCAGTTTATGTTAGAGAATACAGTATATGTAGAGGTGAGACTGTGTTTGGACCTTGGTTCCGCCTGTCCTATAATATAAATGACGGTCTAAAAGGCAGAGCGCCCTCACAGCAGTGTTGATCACATAATACATCAACACAACAATAATTGATTTATGTAAATAAACTTAATTGAAAAACTCTGTCCCAAACCTTGAGAAGAATTCTTAGAATATCTAATTAGCATATTATGGAATGTTCATGATGTCATGAGGTCATGGTTCTACAGTGGAATCACTGAGAACACTGTTAGGTTCAGACTGGACAATTCACATTCAGTCAGACACTCATCGATCCTATTGAGAGTAGCTTCTCAGCTTTGGTTTTAACGATTTGTGACAATTCAGTTGTACTTTTCGGACAATCATGAGTTGTTGTAAAACTTTTAACACCTTCTTACAAAGGTGTAAGGGAAAAAACAGCAGTGATGTAAGTAACCATCTCTCATTAACCTCCTTCTGTTCGAAGATAGATATATATATATATATATATATATATTAGACTTTAACCTTTCATGTCTAATGCAATGTTTATATTTCAAGGTCAACTTATTAATAATAATTTGCACAGAAGTAATTTAAAAAACTTTAGTGTTTTACACATAATGATGTAATGTAAAGCAATTTTATCTAGTCCTTGCGTTACTGTGCTAAGTAACAAAGAGTTGTATAGTATAATATAGTATAGTATGGTATGGTATAGCAATACAGTATATATATAATAGAGTCCAATTTTATGCAATAGCCACTCATTTAACTTTGTTCACAGGCACCAGAGAGCCACAGTGAAGACAGTGGCTCCAGGACTCTGTCCAGGATCCTGGACATTGAAACAGCTCAAAGGGCTGAGAGGGCTGCACTCATTCAACGTGCAGAGAGGTTGTGTTTGTCACAGAAAGCCCACGGCAATACTGTTCTGGAGAGACTGGGCTTCTCCGTCCAACATGACACCCTCTCCTCACCTCAGCCCCCAGCTTTACCCAGATGTAGCCGTGAACCTCAGCTGCGAGGTAGGAGGACCAGGCCAATCGCAGAGGACAAGTTGCCAGAAGAGGACCCCTTCTTTGAGAAGAAACTGTATCTGGGCAGTCAGATGGCAATATTTGCCTGTAAGGCGGCGAAGACAACCAAAAGCAGGAGCCCAAGTCCAGATTCCTCCATTGGCTCAGCCGACACTCCAACTGAGCTGAGAGCCATTCCATTCTTCGGCCCGACTCCTCCTCCTGCACCAATGAGACCGTCTCGCATCCCAGTGATGACTCTGAAACTTGGTGGAGCTGGTAGGTTCATACTTGAGTGATGATAACTTTCTGAGTGGAAATTTAAATGGAAATATGTGATTCCAAGTTTACATTTGAGTAACCGTGACA
Organism: Serranus cabrilla; assembly: GCA_903364295.1. NCBI lineage: Eukaryota > Metazoa > Chordata > Actinopteri > Perciformes > Serranidae > Serranus > Serranus cabrilla. The sequence continues at coordinate 397,736 of CAFUXE010000076.1, forward strand.
ATTTTGAACAGGTAAGGAAGTTGATGGAAGAAGGCTCCACACAGTGAAACCCAAGGTGGAAGGAATTGTTGAGACGCGGGAGAAGATCAGGCTCATGCAGCACACTTCACCTAAACCACCAGCCGCCCCCAGAAGGACCCCAGTGGTGGCATGTAAGGTGCAAGCACCATCAACAAAAGCTGCCCCACCCAAGAGACAGGAATTACTTCAGGAAACTCCAGAAGTGAGACCCAAGGTTCCAGTGCCTCCATCAAAGGCTGCCCCATCCAAGAAAAAAGGACCACGGCGTGGGACAACCCTCCGCACCAAAAAGCCTGTGGTGGTTGACATCCGGCCTTTGGCCAACCCTTCGGAGGGCTTGTCCATCTGCTTCAAGCAGCTCGAATCAGAAGACTGGTAAGAGCCATCAACACTACAAAAGCTCAGAGATTTTCAACAGTGTAGCAAGCAGGGACACAAGACTTTGTTTTCCTAAAGCAGTCATTAACAGTTAAATTGTTGTTGTCATCTAAACACAGGGAGACGAAAATGGAAGGGCTGAAAACTGTTCGAGCTCTGGCGCGACACCATTCAGCACTACTGCAGACCAAACTTCATGAAATCTGCTTGGTCCTTGCAGAAGAGGTAATGTACACTTTGTTGGTTTGTTTGTTTGTTTTGTATTTGTGTCGTTTTGATTTGCCTACAGGTACATGTATGAGACCTTGTACTGTACACACAGAAGTATTGATTGATGTTCTTTTTTGCTATCTAGGTGAATAATCTGCGTTCTGTAGTGTCCGTTGCTGCAATGGACACCGTAGGAGAGATACATGCCCAACTGGGAAAAGCCATGGACCCTGAAGCAGAGAGGACAGGTCGCGCCCTGCTGCTGAAGTTGGCAACAACAACCAACACCTTCATTCACCAGCAGGCTAACCTTGCCCTGGATACGCTAGTGGAGGGCTGCAGCCCTGGAAGGATTATCACCTTTCTCGTCAACACCGGACTAAAGTAAGAGGAGAAGATTGGAACAATATTTAGTAGGAAGTGTAGTAATATAAGAATTTAGAGTGAATTAATTAAAACATTGTCAACATTCTCCTGTTTTGTCCTTCCTTAGCCATCGTTGTGCTGCAGTGAGGGCCAGCGCTGCACAGCACCTGCACCAGCTGACAGACATCATGGGAGAGGACCAGACATTGACAGCAGGGAAGGTCTTTGCAGAGCGTTACCTGACTGCTGTCAGTAAGATGGCAGTGGATGCTGCACCAGAAGTCAGGTGGGTCACCAAGTCTTGCGCGATCTTATGGTTTGTTTGTTTAATCTTCAAATGATATGACCTTATGGGCATTGTCCTTGTACACTAAATGTGAATTAATTCCTGCACAGGCACCATGGACAAGCGATGCTTCAAGGACTCGTCCACCAGAGAGAATTCATCGCTCTGTGGGATAAGGTCGTCCCGATGGCAGACAGGCGCCCCCTGCAGAAGATCTTGCAGAAGATGAGGCAGTAGAGGCAGCGGGGTTAGGTAAGTTAATTACCTTAATAGACTGGTGACTTGTCCAGAATCTACCCTGGACAAGTCACCAGTCTATTACAGGACATCTTGAGGCTGGCATAGAGGTGCAGGGGTTAGCTCTGTTACCTCACAGGAAGGGGGTTAAGGGTTATAATTTGGGGACAAGCTGGACCTTCCTGTGTGGAGTTTGTATGTTCTCCCCATACCAATCAGGGTTTTCTCCGGGTACTCCGGTTTCCTCCCACAATCTCAAAGCATTCACGATAAGCTAAAGGTAAAAAAAAAAACAATGACAACAATTGGACTTA
>CAFUXE010000076.1:399579-417195 GCA_903364295.1 Serranus cabrilla
AAAAAAAATTCTCCCCATCTCAGTCAGGGTTTTCTCCAGGTACTCTGGCTCCCTGCGTCAATCCCAAAGACATGCAGATTAGGTTCATTGGACACTCTAAATTGCCCCTAGATAAGATAAGTTTCCATCTATTTGGTCAGTCTGTAATAGGTGGTAAAATGTCCAAAATTACCCTGGACACGTCACCATTCTGTCACAGTTTTGAATTTAACTAGGATAAGCTAAAAACAATAACAATTGGACAGTTAAAAAAAAAATCTCAGTCAGGGTTTTCTCAGGGTGCTCCGGTTCCCTGCGACAATCGAAAGACATGCCTATTAGGTTAATTGGACACTCTAAATTGTAAATAGCTTTTAGTTTATTTGGTCAGTCTGTAATAGACTGGTGTCTTGTTCAGAATTACCCAGGACAAGTCACCAGTCTAATACAGAACAAGATCTTGAGGCTGTCATAAAGGTACAGGGGTTAGCTTCAATACCTCACAGGAAGGGTTTTGGTAAGAAATTGGGGACGAGCTGGGTCTCCTGTGTGGAGTTTGTATGTTCTCCCTATGCCAGTGTGGGTTTTCTCCGGGCGCTCCCGTTTCCTCCCACAATCCCAAAGACATGCAGATTAGGTTAATTGGACACTCTAAATTGCCCCTAATTGAAATCGCTTTTAGTCTATTTGGTCAGTCTGTAACAGACTGGAGACTTCTCCAGAATTACCCTGAAAAAAGTCCCCAGTCGATTACAGGTTCTAAATTTAACTAGGATAATAATTGGAATAAAATTGTTAAATAGTAAATGCATACAAATGTATCTTCTTTTTGTGCTTTTAATGTCTTGATTGAACATACTGTGCTTTACGAATTGAATTCTTAACATCAATAAGTTTTGAGGGATCTGCTTTGCTGGTTATCTGCTTTTACTCATATCACATAATTATTCCACTTATGTTTCAATAGTAGCTTTAAGTTCCAATAATCCGAACAGAGGTACACTTTTGTGATGATCAGTATTTTGGAGAGATTTACTTATTTGTGGGAGTGAGTGAAACAAGCAAACCAAGTGTGACACAACATGGTTCATATATACACTACAGTTTAGAGGAGAGTGTTATTGCCATTATCCACAGTCCTATAAAAAATCTTATTTTTTTTTTTTTTTTTAATTTAGAACCTATCATCTGGTTTAAGTTAGGAAACCCTGATCATTTTCTCTCTGGTGAAGCTTCCTGACAACATCCAAACAAGCTTTCACATTCTCTGAATAACAGCGTTTAAATGGAAATAATTGGGGGAAAAAAGTCCCTCTGAAATTTAAAATGGAAATAGCCAAGTAAGCTACAAATAGCTCAGATTTGTACTTATCCACATTATTGGAGTTAATGTGTTTATGCCAACAAATACATCATGGCAGACACAGTAAAATGGTCTCTCTTGACTTTGAATCAAGTGGTGTTTTAGTGCCATTTCACAGCGATGTCAGCTGTTGAGTGTAGGTATCACATAGTATGTTTAAAAGCATTTATGTTAACGAAATGCGTCCTCTGAAAGAAGAAGGCAGAAATGATGCTCAGAGTTGCAGACAGACCGTGTTTCACATGCATCATCGCGTTATTGTGACAAAAGGGGCTGAGATGTATGTTGTACTGCACAGTGACGGAGCGCAGGGACAAAAATAGTCACCATCAGATCAGAGTGCCCTTTGGGAAGGCAGTCCAGTTAATTAAGATCAAGAAAGAAGGAGAGAGCAAGACAGGCAGATTGATATATGTGGGAGAAAGAGGTAAAAATGTGACAAGAAAAGAAAGACTGTATACATACAGTAGATTCTTTAGTTTTAACAGCTTGGATGCCAAAGAATTTCTATTATTTGAGATTTTGACAGCTAAACAAAAACCGAGATTCACAAGCTTTGGAAGAAGGGTTGATCAGTGGCAGAGTGCTGCAAAGCTCCAGGGAGAAAACAACATACACATATCGGTCCCTGGTTACATCATTCCTCCTTCACTGTCTCTGAAGCCCATGGCCTACTTTCACACTGACAGAGGAGAAACAAGCGGGCTCGAATGGTCTGTGGGCCTCTACAGAGTTCCATCACGGATTATGATTTTTATATTTTCTGTCTGCGAGGACGAGTGGATAAAAATAGAAATTTTGGGCAGCTCCACCAGTACAAAGGCTAAAATCTGACAGTGCAATTATCCCGAGGTGTTCCTGAAGTGGAAATTCTGCCAGTTTAATTGCTTTAAAGGTAATTTCTAGGCATGGAAATCCCAAATCTGTTCAGGACTTTGAAGTGTCCACGGGCTGACTTTAGCTGGAATCATCATTTCGGTGCCTCGGAGCGGCCATCACACAGCGTCCCTGTTTGCTGCCGTCTTGTTAACGTGTTCATACAGCCGTGTGACACAGGCGGCCCAGTTAGCCATGCATGCTGAGGCTGTTTGCAGCCTGCTCGTGTTCTGAGAGCCTTCAGATTGACGCCTGGAACTATCCTCGGGTTGCTCCGACTGGATCTGACAGGCTGCGGGCAGTTCGTCTTCTTTGTTCTCTCTCGTCTTTGTAGTCCAAAGCTCGCCGTGGATCTTCCTCGTCCCGGATAGATGTAGCAGAGAAGCAGCACTTGGGTAAACAAACACAGCGATACAGTCAGAACAGGAAGGCAGCATGCTGTGTTACTATAACCTGCGTGGTGATTGAAGGAGATGTTCTGCCCTTGTAGACTTTATGCACTCACTGCTGCTACAGACAACTGACAAAAGTAAACCGACTCCAAGTATAGACTCCATACTTCTCTCCGTCTGGGGATTTTAAAGTAAACTTGAATGTTTACTGTTATATACGGAGGAAGCGTTAATGGTTGAACACGATAGGAGTTTATCCGATGAGATAAAGAGCTAAATAACACACTGAAAGCATTAACCCAACAACAGCAAGGTCACCATCAACCAGAGTCGAGGAAGTCTTGTTAAGCTGCAAGGACTTAAATTAAACACATATGCCCAACTTTATACTGTGGCGCGACCTTTAGAGGTTATTAACAATAAAATTTAAAGCTTTCCCCCAAATTTAGTGTGAATGGTTAAAGCAGTATGGAATACTGTTTGTGGTGCAGCACTAAATAAAGTGCATAATGGTTTTATTAAACGGGAACGTCAGGATTGTTCAACCTATTTTCCCATGTTTTTCGGTCTGAGTGACTCATGGGAACAACAATTTTTGATATTCCTCTGCAGCCTGCAGCTATTAAGTCAAGTGCACACTGTCAATGTACAAGTACGTCCACTAAAAGTGGTTGTTTTTGCCACAGAAGGACTCAGATTGTAATAAGTGTCCAAAAAACATTATGAAAAGATGGAGAAGTTCCTGCTATCCTGCCAAGCTTCCATGTGATTCCAGATCAGCACATTAACTTTAGCTAGTAAACAGTTTGCGTTCCTCTGCTGTCTGCAGCAGGTCTCCACCCTTGGAACAGCTTTTTTCTTTTGGAAAATGTGCTTCGGTTAAGGATTTCTTCTCCTCTGTGGCTGGCAGAAGTCAAACCGTTCAAAATGGTCACTGCAGGCTCAACAGTCTGCAAGGCTCAGCTTGTTGAGCCACATGTTGCCAGTGCGACTCATCCGAGTCGTGTGCTTACAACCTGTGCATGAAGAAGCCATTTCACTGTGTTTATACCAATATCATTGTACAACAAGGACCAATTAAAGGCTTTGTTCTTGTAAAATATTAGACTTAAAGTAAGTCTTGTGTTTTTATATTTTCATTTGCTCTTTAGTCTGTCAGCAGAAAGAATAAGGCTAAAGTTGTCAAACATGCCATTATTATACATCTAAGCAACACGTTCATTCACATAGTCAGATCTTTTGCGCCCTATGGGGCCTGATATAAGAAAAAATAGTCTGCACACTAGATGTCCCTTATTTAATTACCTCACAGTGATGTTTTTTTGCAGATGTTTCCATCTTTTGCATGTTCTTCACCTTCATCTGGATATAATACACCTATTCCTTTATGCATTCACAATTGTAAGTTTTTCTTCAACTGTCCTTTCCGCATTTAGTAGCTGCAACTGTTGCTTTTAGCCTGGACTATGTGTTCAACTTCTAATTTGTCTAGTATTATAGTCATTATTTGTTAAAGATAGTAGACTTCTCTGTGCTTTTGATTGGTTAAATGCTGCAAACCCCGCCCCTTTAATGAATGAAAGCACCAGATAACGAAAAGGGTATGTTGAACTTGCTTCATATTCCAGTGTCCTGCACTAACAAGATCCAAACGAGTATTAATTGTAATTTAAGTGACTGGACCCTTTAACACAGGACTTTTCCAGTTTGGAGGGTCCCTGAGTTCTTCCTCAATGTCTTTAAAATTGGCCTCAAACTCTTTGATGTCATTCTTCACTCCTCCATTTTGAGACTGTCTTCTTTTTTTTCCCGCCCTGGTCGGCTGCCCCCGAAACCGCCCCGAAGAAGCAGGTGGGAGTGGGAGAGAGGGAGAGAGGGAGAGAGGGGAGAAAAGGGCGTAGAATGGGTGGGGAGAGTTACTGTGGCGAGACAGCCTATACTTGGGTCTGATTCTTACTCCACCCCCTCCTGCACCACCACCCTACACAAACAGAGCTTTCCTTTCTCCCTTTGACACAAACAACATAGCTGAGCACTGACTGCTGCCAGAGACCGAGCAAACACACTCACACACACACACACACATGCTGCATATGTTCACATGTTTAGGCAAAGGGCCACGTGTACAGTGATCAACAAACAGCATACTTCACAGGTCGACACAAACTTTTTTCTTTCTATGTCCTTGCTCAGGAATGTGACTGGAGTCGGCTCGCCTTGCATAGTAATGCTCTGAGAATAACAGCAAAAGGTTAAAGTGCAACATTTGCCATTAAGAATACACGAGGCTGGAGCTGCTGCACAAACAAAGCAAGTTAAATCAGTCAAATGAGACACTGAAGCTCCTCAGCAGCAGGATCCACCTCGCTAAAATCGAAGTAAAAGGTGTTGCATGCAAGTGGTTTTATCTAACAAAAGCTTCCTGGAGAGAGAGATATGAGGCCAAAGCTGTAACCTCCTCAGAGCAGGTGCAGAATTATTTACCCGCTGAATACACTTCATTCGATCAGCATATTCCCTTGATGTGAGAGCTGTAAAAAGGTCCCTTTATGGCTGTGCCTGTGTCAGTGCTCCTGCTGAACGTTAGGTAACAGTGATAGAAGGCTCTCGAGTCAATCAGAGCCAGCCGGGGCCCAGGCCCTGTCACATGTTCAGGCACAACCACTAACAAGGCCGGAAGAGGGAGAAAACGCAGGAAATTCTCAGCATTCCTGACAGGAAGAGATAATCACCCCGTGACCCACAGCGTGGACTAATGCCAAGCTCCGAGAGGGAATATGATCCCCGGCTTAGCTCAAGACTTTTGAGGTGGCCTCCTTTACTGTAGCTTTAGAAGCACATAAAGTATGCACGCAGTCAAAACACTACATGCCACATTTAAAATACGACGCTAGGTTTAAGTTTAGCTGCTGGATAAGGTTTATGTCAGGACATCCGTCACTCTCGAGCCAAAGGCTTGTGGCGAAGCCGCGCAGCAGGGCAATGAAGTAAAGGTTAATTCAGGTTTATTACAACTTGGGTCGTACTTTCATAGTTCTGGATATTATTTCTGTTAGTTGTGAACATTTTGCTCACCACGTTAAGTGCTGAGATGTGGGAACATAACTACATTGCTGCAACAAACAAAGTCCAATAAACACTAGTCGTCACAAACTATGTAGCATTTGCTGTAAGTCCTGAGTAAATCAGAATATTTGGCAAAAAACGCTGATTAATAATAATATAACTGTAAAGGCCATTAAAGGGAATCTTTGCAGTAACTAGTTTGAACATTCTTTGCTGTATTTGTCCTCTTGGTTAGATTAACCAAAATAAAACTAGAATGGCACAGTGATGCATTCATGGACCCCTTGGTTGTTTGAGAAGTTGTTTTTCCAACTTCGGTGCATTCATGAGCTTGAAGTTGTGATGTGGAGATGACATGGATGCTACAAAGATGTGTTTTTTTTATTGTTCAGAGCTAGGGAGGTTAAGCATTTTAGCCAACAGTACACTTTCCTCTTCTCTTTTACATTTTTTCCCAACACAGGTGCATTTTGGTGGCATAACATCAGCAACATGCGGCTGGACGACAGTTGAACTTGGCCTCAGTTGCCTGTTTGCCTGTTAATGATTAATGATTGGTTAACGAGGGTCGGCTATCGGTTAGAAAATATATACATATCCCTACTGAGATTGCTTTTTACAGTTTTTTTGTGACAATGAAGCGCAAAGGAAATGGACCATATGTACCAAAACCTTGGTGTACCATTTCCCAAGTTTTTGTAGTCTCACAAACCTATTTTCCAATTATTCCAACACCACATGAATGCAGCACAAATGCCCTAGCACACAATGTTATCGGAAGTAAAAAACAATTGTATGGTGTATTTGCCCCCGTGATTCCGATCTGCTCCAAACTTTTATGACTTCTTCCTCAAATCATGCTCCACCATTTCTACAAGTTTCGTGAAAATGATGCTGGTAATTTTTCCGTACTGCTGCTGACAAACAGACAAACGAACCAAGCAAAAAACATGACCTTCCTGATCTAAACCACTTCATTCAGTCCAAATGGAGCACACATGAAATGTCATAATGTCTCCTCCCTGTGAGCACAATAACATATTCTATAATCTATTAGCAGCGCCTGTGTGACAGACGCTGAACTGCAGCGGAGCAGCAGTTAGTTGACCAGCCAGGCAGGTAAAGTGTACAGTATCTGGGGGGCATGAAGGTGAATGTGAGACAGTCCATGTGAAGGTGCAGCTTAAATAATTCAGATGGAAAACAGGCTGGTTTTAAATGGCACAGTTGGGTACTTAACATACACTGAAATGAAACAGCCGGGGGCCGCAGGGATTTACATGCTATCTCTGCTATCCAAAGCTACTTTATAACAGAAAAGCGAGCCTTCCTTACACAATGATAACCCGACATCATGGAGCGGAGACAAAAACAGCTCAGAACGACCCCTGACATCGCCTGCAGCTGTAGATTCTTCTGATTATTGCCTCCCTTCACTGAGATTTTGAGAGTTGGGTGTTTGCATTAAAAGTAGGACCAGCTGTCTGTGGCTTATATAACACCGGGAGAGATAAAACAGTTATTCAGCTGCACTCGAAATGAAGAACAGTACTCTACACACATACACCGACAGGTAATCCACTATTAGCCTGGAGCCCGGGATCTAATGTCTTGAGTTGACACCGAGCGGCAGAGCGAGCACCTGAAGAAGAAGCTGTTTCTGTCCCCGGCTATCACTAACGGCAACAGACAAGCGGCGAGGGGGAACTCCTTGTTGTGCATCATGTCAGCAGAATAACACTGTGGAAGGAATCCCTGCAGTCATACACCTCCGATTGGGATGACGCTAAGAAAAGAAACACTTTTATCTTAAGTTTGGACGGGGACTAATGAGTCATCTCTGGTCTATTTTTCATCATCCCTTTATTGTTTTACATGTAAAAAAACACGCGCCACAATTTCCCAGAGCACAGGGTGTTATCTTCAAAGTGCTTGTTCTGTTTGATCAGCAGTCCGAAGCACAAAGACATCACATTATAATTACATAAAGCAAAGGAAAGCAGCACATCTTCATGTTTAGGCAGCAGATACCAGCAAATATTTGGCTTTTTTAGCAATTTCAGTCTAGTGGTCCAACACTTTGGTTCATAACTGAGATATAGACAACTGTTGGATGGATTGCCATGAATTGTAGTGACTTTGGTGATTTTCATCAAACACAATAATTGGCAAACTTTATGACTTTATAAGCAAATGTTAGGGTTAATTCCTATGTTCCAAGCAGTGGTAGAAAAAGTATTCAGGTCCTTTACTTAAGTAAAAATACTAATACCACACTGTGAGATTACTCCACAAGTAAAATTCCTGCATTAAAAAAAAGTAAAAGTATATGCACCAAAATGTACTTACAACCAAGTATCACAACCAAAAGAACTCATTATGCAGAATGGATTGTTATATATATACATATTCCAAACATATTATGAGATAATTTGCATTGATGCATTTATGTGAGCAGCATTTTAATTGTGTAAAGGGCTCATTTTTACTACTGAATTTGCTGCGGTTTATTTTATAAAAAAGTGTGATCGTTTAAAATTGATCATGTTAAATCTTGAAAAGTTTTCAGCTAAAAAAAAGTGCAATATTTGACTCAAAATGAAGTGGAGAAGAAGTATAAAGTTTCATAAAATGGAAATACTCAACTAAAATACCTCAGAATTGTAATAAGTACAGTACTTGAGTAAATATACTTAGTTACATTCCACCACTGAAGACACATCAAGAGAACAAAGGGTCCTATGTTCCCAGCTCTGTATTCACTTAATACGACACTAGATAGATTCAGTGTCAACAGATTCACAGATTCTTCAGTCACTCTCTTCTATTATTCAACTCTAAAACACGAAGCTTATTGATCGTTTCCACACAATCCCACCCAGAGAAGCGATGATAATTACAACAGATCGGCTTCCAAAACAATATTTAAACTAAAGAGCATCTGCTTCGCAATACACTCAAACATGTGTCTGCTCACACACACACACACACACACACACAACAAATCCTAACAGCTGAGTGGAGTTAGGTAGCATCAGATGAGCTGAGCCTGACACTTCAGCCTGTGTGTGTTCACTGCGCCGAGGTCCTTGGTGGGTTATGTGTGAGGCCATCGAGGCAATAATAGCACAGTATGATAAAATAAACTCCCATTAAGCCTCCTTACTTCACCACACAGGCAGCTGAGGCCGGGGTGAAAATGAGGTACTGTACACTCGATCTAGCAGATGCCTTTAGTCACACTGACTGACCCTCAGCTGCCCCTCTGGCTTCATTTCCCTACTTATCCGGGAGGATTTATTTAGAAATATATACATCCTACATGATCTTATGTAACTGACATTCAATCCATATCCCTGTTCAGTTCGAATTTGCTGAGATTTAAACCACTTGCTTGGCACCCGTGTCGTCCTGCAGGGTGCTGATTCTCCGTGAACCCTGACACACGGATGTGGGCGGGTCTGCCCTTGCTCTCTGCCTCAGCCGTACATCGGCGTGGGCACTGTGGTGGCGGTGCCATCCTGCCTTCCAGCCCCCCGGGGGGGACGAGGGCTGCTGCTTCTCCAGCGCTCGGCGTAATGAAGGAGATGACAAGCGCGGGGGGATTAACCCACTGAGAGCTCAGGGAGAAATAATGAGGGAGATCTGACTATTCTGCCGGAGTTACGCAACCGGCAGCAACACAGCCCACGTTGTTTGGGGCTGCGGCGGTTTCATTATTTATATATCTTTTTATATTCTCATCTACAACAGTGCGCGCGACGCCAGAGGCTCGGTGACTGATGGGAAATCCTCCTTGCCCGACTGTTGGTTGAAAAAACGTCAGAAGATTTAATGTCAGATGAAATTAAAGGCCTGGCTTCTGGCTTCTCTTGAATATGGACGCGCTCGTACACTTGGTGACCCCAGAGATGCTGGCCAAGCAGCTGTAAAATTGATCCTGAAAATTCATCCAGTGAGCGGAAGTCCAACTATTTAGTATCGATCTTCCGTATAATTTGGGAACTTATGAAGAGACAGATGAATCAGAGTGGTCAAAATTAAAGTAGTGGAGGCCTAATAGAGGTCACGCTCCAAAAACATTGGATCCTACATTTCCACTAATGCAACCAACTGCATCATTTGAATAAAACGCTCTCTGTCTAACTCTGCAACTCCAGCCTGAAATCATTTATCACTATGAAGTAAATCTGGATTGCACAATGTAATGGCTGCAGAATAATGAAACCATACGCCTGGTTTTTACTATGCAATTCTTTCTGATCTCCCTGGAAAACGAAGGCTCTGGTTATGGCACAAAAAAAGAGGATGGCGCTTGATTCGCACCTATATATAAAGGCAATAAAATAATAACACAGAAGCTTCTGTAGCCTGAACCAAGACCACAAACTAAATAAACCAGAGGTGGTGTATAAATTCAGCGGAGTGCCCCTTTAAGTTGTTTTCTCCAATACAAAATCACCCACAAACATAGCAGGCATCAAAACAACAAATCGCCTGTTTTTCAGTAAATCAGTTCCATTAAAACGCTGTTTGCTATGAATGGAAAGGAAGCTAACAAGTAGGTCATGTATTTTTGTGTGTGTTGGTGTGAGCATGTGCGTGCCCTGCTTGTATATTGCCGCTACAGTTTCCCATGCCTCTGCTCTCTGAGAGGCGTTCATCTCTACATTTCCACCCACGCCATGTCCTACTTAGTGCCCCTTGAGATTCACAGCTAAACAGTATTCACCTTTACCTCTGGAGAGGTATGAAAAAATGCCTCTTTGTGTCTTTCACACCCTCTGTACTCCTGTATTTGCTTATCCCTCGCTCGTCTATTTAAAAATGTATAAACCTTTCATGCTCTTCTGTCAAATATCTGACAAACCGGTACGCAGCATAATTCAGGAAGGCTGGCAGAAAATCATTATGGACAAAACATGATCTCCCTTTTAGATTGCCAATTACTGGTGATGAATGCCAGGCAGAAGAGGGCAAAATATGCAGAAAGGCCATCCCCCTGTCAGAGCCAGGCTGGGTACCTGCCTCAGACACACACACGCTATGAGAGCACTTTCTCCTGCACACACACCTCCATTCTTTCCTTTTTTACCCCTACCTTTCTCTGATTGTATTGATCTGTTTTGACAACATTCGTTCAGCTGGATGGATGCTCAATTAATCCTAGCTTCTGGCCTGTCCGAGTCCACGCTCAACAGCCCCGAAACAGGCTTTAAAGCAGCATCCAGGCCGCGGCGGCCGTGTGGCAGTCAGTTCTTTAGCTCCGGAGGGATTGTGGCTTTTGGAGCATTAATAATGGTCTTCACTCATTCATGGCCATTGAACGCCGATGTATAGTACAAGATATACAGGACAAGATATACAGGAAAGGCATGAGCGATGTAATCCCGCAACAATGCCTCGCGTTTAAATCGAAGCACGACAAGCATGCACCAGAGGAGTGTCACCCGTTTGTCTTCTGTATTCAATTAGGCGAAGTTTGAAGAGACAGCTGCAGTCAATTAAGCTAAAAGCTGAAAATGGAACAAGACGCTCAGTATGGATGGAGTTCTGTTATCCTGCACTGAAATGTATGTTTTCTCATTCAAATCAATATAAACTACATTATTATGAGTGCAATCACAACGCATCAGTACTCAGGACGGAGGTCGATTGTGCAGCAGAATGTCATTTTTATGAAGAACCTACTTACATTCTTACTGTAATAGTCCCTTCAAAGCCCCACGCTGGACATTTTGAAGTCGAGTTTGCTCCAAAACAAGCAACCACAGCGTACGAGCTGCACTTGAGGCAACATTCAAACATAAAACTTTCCCACAATGCCGTCAAACATACAGTCCAAAGCACACAGACATTAAAAGAGGCCCAGAAAAACCCAAACCATGCTGTGCAGCAGAACCAACCAACAGAATAACAAAATACCTCACTGAGAGCAAAGGGATGTTGAGTTTGTGATGTGCAGCAGGCACAAGGACCAGCATTCCTTCAAACCAGCCAATCACAAGGCATTACATTAGAGGAGTATAAAATCTGAAATTCATAAAGCAGCTTCCCGAAATACACCATGCCTCAAAAAGCTTCAACTAAGAATTTAGTCAATTAAAATGCAGGTGAATTTACTGTAACCAGCTCAAACAAACTCATCAACATGTTCATGTGACTTTGAGGCCTCACTGCACTTGTATTTGATCAATATTAAAACATATTAAAACTGAATGATACAAATGAAGGCTGCCACTAACGATTATTTTCATTATCAATTAAGCTGCCAGTCAGTTTCTTAATTTATTGTTTGATCTATAAAATGTCAAAAAAAATAGTGAATATTCTCAGATTCTTACAGCCCCAGGTGACATTTTTAAATGTTTTTTGATTAGACCAAAACTATATTTATTTTAATATGATATTAACCAGAAAAGCAGGAAATCTCCATATTTTAGAGGCTGAAAAAAGCATTTTCTGCCATTTTTGTAAGAATGATTAATCTATTATTAAAACATTTGGAGATTATGTTTCCGTCAATCAACTTATCGATTAGTTGACTAGTTGTTGCAACTCTAATACAAGTAATTAAGGTATAATTCAGGAAAAACAACATATCTGCAGTATATATATGATTTTAATGTACATCTACTTTAATTGAGTAGGCCTACTTCCATTTATGCTACTGTATTCTTCAATATTTCAGGGGCAAATATGATACTTATTTACAAAAAGGACTCTTTTTTTCTTACACAAATCCCTTGACAACCTAAATAAACAGTGTTTATGTTTTATTTATATATTTATTTTAATGGCAGTACAGAGGACAGCTACCAACTTACTTTAGGCCTTTTTTTGACGATTATAAATCATAGCAAAACAAAGTGCTTCTGGGAGAGAAAACAAACAAGCAAGCAAAAAAAAAAAAATACAATTTTAAGACATTTTCCACTAGATTCACCATCAAAACAGCCATCTTTATCTAAAGGAATAATTTACTTTACTTTTATGTCGCCTTTCATTTGTTTCACCCTAACCGGTCTGTGCCTGAAGCCCATTGGTTGCTGTAGACAAAAATATTGTTAAAGGGTTTTAATGGCTAAATGAAGCCCCTAAACTGTACTGTTTTAGTGCAAACATATCTCAAACTAAAGTGAATTTGTTGGGAGACTATTCTTGGTGAGTTAATTAGTGCACTGGTGAGTATTTACAGCAGCAGGACGGTGTATGTGGGACAACAATGGAGCTGGATCTGAGGGCTCTACTGGACACACACACTGGCTGCATATCAACAATGCAGTCTGTGACAGGATTTATAAACAAGTAAAAGGATGTAAAAGCTCTATTTTAAACTGGAAGCCAGCACAGAGACTTGAGAGCAGCAGCGATGTGAACCCTCTCCTCTTTTTTTCCTGTTCAGGCTGCCTTCTGAGCTGAGTGATGGTTTAAATATTCACAGTCAGTGTGGGAGTGAAGAAAGAGTCAGCCCACACTATTTTCCCCCATGGCCTCTCCGGGGACGGATTGCAGTGTGATTGCATCTCCTTCACCGTGGCTCACAATCCATAGATCTTTACAGGCTGCCTCGTAATTAAGGGCCACTTTGCTGATTTTTTGACTCCATATTGTGAGCGGATGTAAAAATCTGACATAAATCTTACTAATGCATTCTGTGTCACAAGAGATAACACTCATTGTCTCTGGGAAAAAAAACTCTGTCGGACATTATTACACTTTATCAAAGAAATTGACATTTTTATAATATGTTGTCAGGATCAAAGTCCAGCACTGAAGAAATGCACTGAGAGGCAAAAAGGGCTACTCAGTTAGCTTCCAGATAGCTCAATAGTGTTTATTTTGAGGACATTTTGATCCTTTAAAATTAAGTGACATTCAATAATGATCTAAGATCAGTCTAATTTTATGATTTTCATAATTTTCTTTTCACTTTTTAATAAAGAAACATATGTATTTGGGTGAAGTTTGTCATGTGCTTGCGCAGAATGTTAGCTTAGGTTAGCATAACGAGTGGAGCAGGGGAAACAGCTAGCTTTACTCTGTTGGCTGATTATATCCTTCAGTTTCTGAAGAGACTAAACAAACACTATTTATTTACAGAGCTTTGGAGGTGGTAATTGTTGTTTTTTACCCTTGGACAGAGCCAAGCTAGTGCTTTCCCGGTTTTGAATCTTTAGCTAAGCTAAGCTAAGCTAAGCTAACTGTACGTTGGCTAATGAATATAGCGAGACAAATTCCCTAACCTTCCAGTGGATCAATTAATTTGGAAAAATAATATTTACGGTACTTAACAAGAAGAGACAAATACATTTTTTCACCCATTTTAATTGTACCATGGATTATTCATATGTTTGTCAATTCAGAAAATAATTCTGAAAGTCAAGACAGTCTTTAAACTGTCTAAGTGACTGGAATTTCGTTAACAGAAAGACTTACACACCCAAAAGTACTCAAAGGGTACTCAAACTCATCACTTCCTGGCTGATAAAAGACCAAGAGTTGCTGGATGAAACACATCAGGTAAGGTAACGTAAGGTGATTTATAACGTAAGATGCACCACGGTAACGACCATGTTGGTGTTGGTGATTTATATTTTGTGCACATAACTAAATGGTTCTACAACAAACTGTAACTTTATTTACTGGCAAAATTATCATTTAAAATAACAAACATCGCATTTGCAATTCTTGTCACAATTCAAACAGAACCAAAACATGTTTTGTCTCGCCTTGTTGGCTGCCGTATCCGTAATAAGGGGGACACTGGAAGTGGAGGGACTTCGCCTCTCTATAAATGAGTGGTATCAGATTTCTCATAACCTCCTGTCAAAAAAAAAAAAAGCAAATAAAAGTTGTCTCCCAAAATGTCAAACTACTACTTCAACAAATAAATTCAGAGTTGGCAAAAACATTAGCTTCCCTCATATCCCCATCAATATTATGTCTTTTTCTCCTGACAGTGCTTAGAAAAATGCTAACCGCCAACACCTTTTTTAAATTACTGGCACCGAGAAAACATCATGAGGGAGATGTGAACATAAACTATGATTTTAAAGCATTGTTTCCAACTAAAACCAAGAGATTGATCCTTCAACAAGCACCTCAGGGAGCCACTACTGGTGATTGACTGTCTGTGAGCTCATAACTAATGTGGAATTCAGTGTCGGCGAGTCCATTGTGGCTACTTGCAACGCCGAACAAGCTCTGCACGGAGCAACAACAACATGAAGTTACTATTTATTTGCCACAAACAGCTGTAAAAGCATTTCATTGCCTTTAGTTGTGCGAACAAATTAATGTAAAAGACATAAATTAATACAATCCCCCAACTTCCACTTCAGGCATGTTCATCCACACACAGAGGCCGGTCCCGCACATAGTTAACAAGCTTATCAGTCAAGGGGCTTAGGAAGAAAAACATTCAACTCTTCCCAATCGGCTGCCCAGTATGGTATTGGACTAAAGTAATGAAGATGTGTCCAACACTCCAACACATCCCTGGAGGTGCAGATAATCAGCTTTTCTGAGCAGCATTGGCTGAAATAGGCTCATAAATCTGTAATAAGGACCTGCACTTCACAGTCCAGATTTTCTCTCAGTCAAAATGGTGCACTGAATATTGACTCCACTGTACACACATAGCAATTCAATGTGTTTCTCAAGAGAGATGGGGGGCTTGTGAATGACATGCTGTATGCTCAAAATATATCTCAGAAATCTACCAACAAGTACTCTCTGCGCCACCTATGTGCCAAGCGAACGATGGTAATCGTCCTCTGCCCAGCACTCGTGACAGCAAAGTGCTGCACACAGCAGACTGGCAGGTTGTGCCAGCGACTCCAGGGCGGCCAAAACTCACAGTAGCTCTCCTCGCTAACTGTGCCGCACACACCCCTGCAGGTGTGGTCCGCACATCATAAACACTTATTAATGTACAGCGGCGTGTTCCAGGAATAACCTCAAAAGCCAAGTGTGCATGAAATCACAGGCGTTTTTTTTTTGTTTTTTTTAGATTAATATATAATTACAGCTTCAGTGTTTTCTTTCTCATTTTCCTTTTGGCAATGTGATGATTTTCTACCCAACAAGCCTTTGAGGGAATCAGTTTAGCATGCCATTAGTATACGTAAATCCCTCCTCATCTGCGCTTCTACTGAAATTACACATTTCATCACCATAAGAGACGTTCACATGTAGCAGGACAGACTGTTTTTGAAAGGCTGGAGGTCAGTGGGCTCTGTGACAACGTCTTGTTGCAGCCATTGCAGTAATGACATTATGTCTCTTCAGGAGAACGCTTGTTACTGCGCCTCAGCCAGGAAAACCAAGCAAGCAACCAAACAAATTACAGCTTGTTTGTGTTTATCCCCAGTAAGTGTTTTTTTTCTTTTTTTTTTAAAGAAAACCATTTTTCAGAGTAATTTCTACATTACTATTAAGCCGTGTGTAAGAAGCAAAGAAGACAAACACATTAAAAAACACTTAAAGAATAAAACTGGTGTTATTCTGTATTTATCTTAAGCCATGAAAAGACCAAAACCAACAATTAACTGATCTCGCTCAAAAGTGTTATTAACTAATTTCTGTGATAGACCTCCGCTGTACTGGGTAACAGATTATTTCATTACCATAAACATGCAAACTGCATTTTTTTTATCAGCCCACACACATCAACCTGATACTGTTTACACAAACACACTAGATTTTTAATGGTGCATTAATCCACAGCAGAAAATAGTCCCCAACAAACCCACAATTTACTCTTACCTGAGTATTGTTTGCTATAAAATACAGTGCCCTGCTTTATTTTTTTATTAAGCTACCGACCATTTATCAGAGTTAAAACTATATATTTATGCCACCTCTTTAAAGATCTGTGTCTTCAGTAGGACAGATGGGCTTTGGGTTGAGAGTGCATTAACTCAGTGTTTTATAGGGAACAACTATTTTCAATGTTTCAATTGTGTACTGTCAGTCCAAACCCAAATATATTCAGTTTATTATGATATAAAGTAGAAAAAAAGCAGCAAATCTCCATATGAGAGGCTGAAAACTGTATTTCCCGCCATTTTTTGCATGAGAAATTATTAATCAATTATCAAAACAGGTGGTGATCGATTAGAAGACTAATCATACCATCAACAGCTGTCTATTAACAATTTATGTGTGTTTTAAAGTATATGCAGCCCAATTATTACAAAAAATAATTAGGCACCAACCAGGAACTCCAGCACTTCAAACACATAATCTGTTTCAGACTAAGTGTCGTCACTCTAGCCACAGCAGCGAGGAGCTAAACTCAGATTTGACATAATCTGATTAAGTTAAACAGCTCGTCCATTGATACCTGACGGCCTGTGAAGTTATCGGAGCAAAGCCTCGATGGTGTGCGGAGTGAGAGGGAGGCTGGCCGCCCCGTGACTCCCTGTGCGTTGTTAGTCCAGTCATTACATTTCGTTGCATCAGATCCTGAAAAGTCTGCCAAATGAAAAGCCTCATTTGGGTTTGGAGGGAAGAAACGGTTTCTCAGCCCTCTGTGTGCCGGTTCATGGGAAATATCAGGCTTTAAATTAGTACAACAGTGCTGGGTTGTCAAAGAAAAATGACATTAACATACAATAAATTCCTCAGAATGATCTATTTGAGAAAGCCTTGTTTATCCTCCAAAAGTACTACACAGCTGACTTTGTAGCAATTGATGTGCTCCATCTGAAGACAGAAAACCACCCACATTATGATTCCAGCCCTCACCTCATTTAACATAATCCATAATGCATAAAGATATAATCTCCACCTGACCAAGAGTCTAAAAAAACTTGGCTCTAATGAGTTACTACGTCTTTGCTTGGAATGAAACTGATAGGACTCTGAAAATAGCCCGGCTGTGCTCTGAAATATTCAGCATGTGAATGTGTGTGTGTGTGTGTGTGTGTGTAG
>CAFUXE010000076.1:425627-442998 GCA_903364295.1 Serranus cabrilla
AAGGCTCATTGGATGAATAAAATGTACCAAAGAATGAGTGAGTGATGGCGTCAGTCGTCCATACGTTTCCTGTTTCCTGTCTGCAGCACACAAACAGACTCCAACATGCTGAGGAGACCTTGAGAATCCCGCCATCATCAATCAAACGTCAGGAGATCTTTCTATCAATGCGGGGCATTAAAATGATTGAAACAGTAAAGGTCTCGTCTTGTCACTCGTCTGTAAAATCAGGACGGGTTTTAATAAGGCTGAGATGATGAGATTTGAGCCCCGGGGACATGTGGAGTGTCTGGGATTTATCTCACGGGAGGAATGATCGACTCCTTGTCTTTAAAGGAGTCGGGCAGAGCAGATATCCCAGGATGGATTATTTTGGGGATATCGGAGGGTTTCATGTGACGTTTGTATTAAATCTGCTTTTTCTGCAGGAACAAATAGGAAGAAATGCACAGCTTGCGTTATTCCTCAGCAGTTTCAGGGAATGTTGGAAGGAGCTGAACTTCAGGAATACAACGCTTTCTGAGCTTTGAAAAACAAATCCTAACGTCAGAGAAATGCCTGCAGAGTCAAACACAGCTGATAAGTTCAAATATTTATCTGAAACACTGACTTACACATGTAGAGAAGGGAGTTTAGTTGCAAGGTGCATGGAGAAGAGAGCATTAATAACTCTGGTGTTATGACCACGATGAAGGCCACAAGTTGAAATAAGTTGGTTTGATAACAAAGTTGTTATTTCACATCTTAAACATAAAAAAAAGTTATTTTTCAAGGAATTTCCACTGTCAATTCTCTTAAATGTAAGAATGCAACACTGCAGTTTGAGACACAGATCCAGGTTAATCATTGTTAAAACACTGAGCACTCTATAATGAGCTTATCTCAACATGAATGTCACACTTTCTCAGGGCAGGTGTTTGGTGAAACAAGGACTAAAGTGCAGATTTAGCCTTTTTAATGACATACATTAAATTAAAATGATTCAGTAGCAGTCAAAAAGTTTGGACACACCTTCTAATTCAGTGTTTTTTCTTTATTTTTCTTATATTTTTTACATTATAAATTAATATTAAAGAAATCAAAACTATGATGGAAGACATATGGAATTAATGTGTTAAATAAACCTGTTAAAACCTTTCCAGGTGCAAACCTCATGAATCTGACTGAGAGAATAACAAGGCAGATACTTTGAAGAATATAAAACATATTCGGGTTCATTTCACCTTTCTTACTACATGATTCCATATGTGTTCTTTTCCTTATTAATCTATAATGTTGAAAATAACTTCCGTTTTTGCACAAAATATATAAAATCAAGCTCTCACAATGACTCACGTTTATTTCTGTCGGTTTTAAAAAGCTTTCAATGGCTTCCAATCCTTCAAGCATTCCCAAAGTTTCAAGGATTTCAAGGATCTGTGGGAACCATGTGGAGGTTTGACCCTTTTACTGAAAGAGTCCTTTGTGTTGTGATCACTGCACTCTTTAAAAGGAAAAAAGACTGAGTCCACCTCAGGACATTTCACAGAACTTTACAGTCAAATTAACAGCGGAGGCTTGACCTCCAGTTTGCCTTTTAATAGGCTGTTTGAATTTTAATTCACTCTTTTTAATGATGTGTCAAAGCCTCTAATCCTTCATCTTTCAGCTGAGCCTTTGTGTTCGGAGCTTTATTCTCTCATCACAGTGACAGGGACCTCAGGACAGAGAGCCGGGCGGACGGATCTGTTAGTATCTACATTTTGAGGCCAATTTTGGTCTTTTTGCTCCACTACATTTAACTGAGATTTAGTTACTTTTCAGGTAAAGATTTAACATAAAAATCATGATAACTTTAAAGTGATCAGACTTTTTTTATTTAACCTAATTAAAGTATATTAAGAAGTAAGAATTTGTCCTTATTTTCTCATATGTATTTTTAACCTGAGTGGGGCCAAAATTATTTTTAATTCTGATACTTTTGTACTTTCACTGAAATAAGTTTTGAATGCAGGACTTTTGCTTGTTGTGGAGTAATTAACAGTGTGCTATTAGTACTTTTACTTATGTAAGGGATCTGAATATTTTTTCCACCATTATGTGGCAAACCAAACGTTAATACTTGAAGTTTTTCTGCAAAACCGTGTATATTTTTGCAGGATAAATGCAAATGCTGGATCTAAAAATGGTAAAATTAGGTATGAATAAACTACAACACGGTCACATGACGTTTAATGTCTCTGACAGCCTCTTACCGAGCGCCTTTTTAAAGCCATGTGCAGCGAAGTGCCACTGGTAAGAATGAAACACAGGCCTGTAGAATGAGACTTTGAGGGAGCCAAGAATGCACAATACAAACTCATTTCTTTATCTTAGGACTCATACTTGCATCACTCTTTTGTTGGCTGTTTGTCACCGAGTCTGTGAAGCTTTAAACACGTGATAGAAAACATTACAGTTGTATGCCCGTGTCCAGTAAGTGCTGGTTGTTTTTATTGAAATTGTTAAATATCTCAATCCAATCTGTCTGAAACCTGGAATGGTGGAAGCCTCCTTCCACTGACGACAACAACCTGATTACATTTTCTCCCTTTAAAACATATTGACATGGTCATACATGGATGAAGTGTTGCTCGTCGGAGAAACAACAGTCCTGTGCAAGCTTTCCACAACTGTTAGATATGATGAATACATGACATTTTAGTGACTGCAGTGGCGTGGAACACGAGGAGGTGCGCCACGTTAGCTTATCACAATACAGTTGCAATTTTCTTCCTGGTGATGCATATGCAACAAGTCTGTGGATTTTCATGGGGTGACTGGCAAACGAGTGGACTTTTACTCTTCAATCGTCTCCTTCTTGCTGGTCTCCTGTCCTTCAAAGATGGGGTACTTGCTCTCCACCTCCGCCCAGGTCAACGAGCCGTTAGCCAGATCCCGAACGATCCCGGGCAACTCGCTCACCTGAGGAGAGGAACACATGCTGGGTTAAATGGTGTGTAACTAAAAAAATATATTTTTTAAAGCTTCCTTTGTTAAAGCTATTTGAAATCTTTATGATAAGCTCCTTAGGAGGGAACGATATTCATCTTTCAACACAACAAAAGTCAAGATGGGAAAAAGGATCAAAATAAAAATCTGAATTATCCTGTAAAGATACACAAATAAAAGTCGACACCTGGGGGCAAGTCTGAAAGGGAAACAAACACTGTCTATATTGTGTTGTGCCTCTTCATTAATCACAACATAATGATTATTGTTTATGCAATAATACTTTTGTCTTGTTTTTTAAATCCAGTGCACGCATTTATTTACAGCGGTGCGGCGCGCTTTTACAGGTTTGTACTGTTACTGTTGTTGTTAACACAAGTTATTGACTGGAATATGTGGAATATAGTTTACCAAAATGTTAAGTTTTAGGTAGGTTGTGGCAGTGCACAACAATAATTTATTTTGGTCCAATTTATTCTTTTTATTCTATTTTCTTTTTACTGAATATATGAAGTGCAATATTGTTACAATGCGTTTTATTTTCAACCAATTTATTGTTTTATATTAGTAATTTAAATGTATATATATATAGTTAAATATTTGTTTTGATTTATACATCTAACTTTTAAAATATTTATTTTTATTTTCCAGTTGAATGTTGAAGTTCAAGAAAATCCACTGTTATTTTTTTATAGGGTAATGAATGTCTGCTGTTCCCAAAGTCACGGAGTAAAAACTATTGTTGCCATAATCCTGCAGCCCACTGCAGTGACAGAAAACACATCAGCTGCCGCTGTGCTGCAGTTCGTCAGTGTTCAGACCCAAAAACACGGCAGAAATATGAAACCTGGAAACATGCTTCAGGTTGTGGTTCAGTGAGTGAAATGCGAGCAGTTCTGTGGTGTGTGTAGACAGCTGTATTGACTCAGCTGTATCTGTGCCATCAGATGTGAGAGAAAAGGACTGCTGGCTGAAAAGTGTGCTGTGTGGACATGGTGTTAATCTCCGTCTAACTGTAGCTATATCCTCTTATCGTGTCCACTCCACGGCCGTTTGTACCTTCCTATGGAGGTTAGTATAAATCATGTGCAAAATAAACCTTTAACAGCTATATACGACACGTCAACTGGAAAAAATTCGCCATCTTTAAATCACATGTTGAATGTTTTGAGAAACCAAGTGCCTTTATGCTCAGTGGTAGTTCATTTAAACACAAAAAACAAAAACAACAAACTCGTGCTCTACCTCGGCCCTGATCTGCCTCATGGAGTCGCGGTCTCTCAGCGTGGCTGTGTGAGGCGTCTTGTTCACTGTGTCGAAGTCGATGGTGATACCGAACGCCACCCCGATCTCGTCCGTCCTGGCGTAACGCCTGCCGATGGATCCTGCAGAGTCGTCCACCTTGTGAGAGACGCTGTATTTGGTCATCGCCTCAGCTAAGAGAGAGAGAAAAGACGGAGAAATGTAACCAAGACGACAGCGGCTGCACATGCGGTTTCCATCCTCAGAACAAAAATAGAGCATTTACGTTGTCATTATGTGGGCACTTACATAATTCCCTTACGAAGGGCGTGAATTCCTGGTTTTGACTCAGAGGCAGGACGGAGCATTTGTATGGAGCTACAGTAGCAGGGAAGCTAAAGTACTGTAAGGAAAAAGAAAACATTTCAGTAAATGAAGAAATCACAGCTTTTACCATGAGACAGCTGCTGCCATGAGACGTGTATCAAGTGTTAAATTAGTCCCAATTGCACGGTGACCCTGAGAGCTCAACACACTGCACATAAAAATACACCAAGAGACATCACACAAGCAAATAAACACAACATTTAGAAAAAGTGCTGCAAGAAGCTCGCAACACAGCGAAAACTAAAAAGTGATGCACATGCTGCTGCAGTGTGTTGGTAAAGGAGTTATAAAAGTCAGATATCAGCCAGTTTAGTTGGAAAATTACTTTATAAACTTACTTTTTTGGGCTTATTTTGTTGTTATTATGTTGTTTCAATTTCCAGATTTTTTCCCATTTTGCAGTGCAGTGAGCCCTCAGGGCCACTGTCCCAACTTGCTTGATAAAACTTTGTTTGAATCTAAAATCGCTGAAGCCACTGTAAAGTAGTTAGCATGTTGGATGGCATTATAAACAGAACCGGCATTACACATGTTGATCCAGATCGTCAGCTTACCGTTCTTTGTTCATCACCTTCTCTGACTTGGAATGTGTGCTCAAAGATGGTGTACATGACCCTCCCAATGCCAAACGAGGGCTCGATTACATTAGGAACAACTTCCTCCACTGTGGACGACAAATGCAGACGGATAATGTTTGTTAACCGACAGGATTCTCAGTCTGTTAAGACGGAAACAAACACTGCACTGACTAAATAATTGAATGGATGAATCTCACCGTGCAGAGTCTTCTGGAATCGCTTCACGCTGACCATGTCCTTCGTAAGTTTAAAGGACTTGCCTTCTGACTCGATGGTGAACTCTCTGTGGAGTGAAAATAAAACATCAGCTGCAGTGCCACTTACTAACCCGCAGCGCTTCATCAGGCACCTGTACATGCTGCAGCACTCACCCGGCCTCGCTGAGCAGCTGCTCCTGCTCTGTAATGAAGCACTCGTCACACGCAGACAGATACTCCATGGCGATCTTGGCGTCCTTTTTATACGCCTTCCCAATGGCTCCTTTGTTGGGCTCGAACTGGACGACATTTACAACTTTGTGTGGAGAAGTTAAGGAGAACAACAAGGCGTCTGGGTGCTAAAAAGTTCTTTGTTGTTTGATAGAGCAAATATTTTCTCCTGCAGTGTTAAGTGCTGCTACAGTTTAAGGATATGGGTTCTTTGAGAGGCTTCTCGGCGACCAAAGGGACCTTCGTAACTCGTGCATGGCACAGCAGATCAAAGCAGGAGCGGTCAGCACACCCCACGATTTCGATCCAGCCCTGCAGGGGGACAAACAGTCACTCTCAGCTAAAGTTTGATGACTTCCGGATGAGCCACAAGGAAACACCACAGTGGAACTTACATAGGAGGTTTTGGCTTCGGCGTCCCAGCAGTCACAGGCGTAGTGAGCCATCTCGTTGTCCATGTGCTGCCGGAAACGCAGCTTGTCTTTGGCGATACCAACTTTAGTAAGGTAGAGGTAGATCCTCCCGATGAAATATCCCAGGACGGAGTTATTGATCACTCCCTGGAATCAGACACAACAATCAATCAGCGTTCATTCTTGTCCTCAGAAACAAGAACTAATCTTAACTGAAGGTCCACCTAATAGCTAATTACTCAACCATGAGTTAGGAGTGTTTTTAGTCATGGTCTAAACTGCAATTCTTTGGTCGCATAAGCCGAAAAAAGTTAACTCTCTGGGCCTGAAAGCTGGACTGAACGCATATTTCCTAAAAATAGAAAATAAGCTAAAATTACATTATTTTTCATGGCCAGAAACTGTAAAGGCAAACAGATTGTAGTCAGACTTTTTTTTTTCTTTATTTCCAAGGGTCGTAGAACAAATCATGTGTGACAAACTCTTCGAAACTGTAAGTAGTTAAATATGCTATGCTGCACATGCTAAACATGCATACACATGCATTTATTTTTTCCAGTATTGGAAACTTGTGGGCATTTGGAAAAAAGTTGTTTGTATCGATTCCATTTTATTCCAATTTGTTTGTAAGATCAATTATCGAAAGAAATTAAGGTAAAATGTGACAGCTAAAAATTTGAAACTGAGTGGGGTTCAGGGGGTAAAGAAGAAAATTTCTGAGCTTATAATACTGAGCGAAATAAACTAATGAATATGTGTACAAGGTTGGTCACATATCCATATTACTCAATGTGATATTTATCAAAAAATTTCTGTGTAAAACACTTTTGAAAGCACAAATAATCATCTCTAAAACTGTGTCATAATATTTTGACATAGCGATTCCCACCTGCTCCACAGCGTCACCCAGCCTCATGATATGTGCAGACTGGCCGCTGGTCTGAGCCTTGGAGGAGTAAAGCGTGATATCCAGGTCGGCTACATTGGAGAACTTCGGGTGAACTTTCTCGTTTGGATCCACAAAGTGCTCGATCTCTGCCATGGTGAACTCTCTGCGTGGAAGTGTGGAGCAATTATTTTCCTGTTTAACGTCATGAGTCACAACTCAACAAGTAAAGACACAAACTCCCTGAGAGAACAAAGCTAATGACCAGGCGGGTCCCTCACCTAACGCGAATGAGTCCAGAGCGAGGAGAGATCTCGTTCCTGAAGGAGTTTCCTATTTGAGCAGCAGCAAAGGGCAGTTTTCCCTGGTTGAACTCCAGCAGACGCTTGAAGTTGAGGAAGATTCCCTGAGCGGTTTCAGGCCTCAGATAGCTGCAGAGTTCAGATTAAAATAGTCACTTGACAATGATAAAAAACACAACATCAAAGGGAAAATCCTGCCGTATTTTGCTTCATTTTACCCCGTCATGTTCCCCCCTGGTCCGATGGACGTCTGAAACATCAGGTTGAAGGAGATGGGAGGCGTGAGGTCATTTCCTGTGGTGGGTGACTTGACGTTGTATTTCACAAAGAGGTCGGTCAGCTCTTGTTGGGTGTAGTTGTCCATCTGGAAATAAAATCAGAGTCAGAGGATCCTTTTAAACCCGGTCAGAAAGAAGCTTTTCCACCAAAGAGCATCTAATCCCAGTTAATACACACCTGAGTGGTGACTTCCTCCATCTCTGCCTTCTTCTCTGCAGGACATTTCTTGTCAGACATCAGCTTCTGGAGATGGGCTGCAGGACACAGACACAGGAAATTAATGCTTTCACCAACAGGTGTGATAATGAGAAAAAAAATCTAAATCAAATAACAAATGAACCACATTTTCATTTAATTTATTCTACCTGAAGTGTAAAAAATAAGCTCAGGATGACTCTCGTATACAAGAATGTCCATGTCAAAAGAAAAGCCATAAAAGTCTATATTATTTTTCCCTTTCCCTGAAAGGACATGTAAACTGTCACTATATTACATAACATGACTTGACAGGTTTCATTATAATTCAACTGCATAACATTTTCAAAAATAGCCATAAAGTTATTATTTTCCCATTCTGTGAGTTAAATCTCTTAACAAATATCATTCCTGCTCATTAACGCCAAATATTCGTTTGCTGGGTTTCGATGGGACATTTTTGTCCTTGAGGGTCCAAGAGTTATTTTTTCTAAGTGTGTATTTTGGTTACACAGTTTATTATAGACTTATTATAGGACAGGAAGGCCTTGAATTCTAAAAACAAGAAAAAGACAGTAAGTCACACCCTCACCAAAGTCTATGCAACATGCATTAACACAGACAAAATGATCTAAAATAAAAATAAACAGGCAAAAAATGGCGCTTGTGGCCCGATGTCAAACTGTCACTTGACACATCTTTGATATTACATAACATGACAGATTTTCATTACAATTTAATTACATGATATATTATTATTTTCCCATTTCCCTGAGTTACCAGCAGGTATTTGTTCACTTGGTTTCAATGGGATCTTTTTGTCTTTAATGGTCTAAGTGTTTGTATTTTGGCTATATGGTTTATTATAGACTTATTATAGGAACTGAGGTCTTAAATTCACAGCCTCGCCAAAATCTAAGCTGCACACATTAACAGCCAAAATTATCTAGAAATGAAAAGGTCAAAATGTCCCTGGTGATGCACAAGTGTTAAACTAGACCTCAGGTGTCTAAATGTCACTCGATATATCTCAGGTATCTCACAACATGACTTGGACAGATTTTCCTTATCATTTCATTACATAACATTTTCAAATTCCATTATGTCATCTGAGCGAATTCGCCTCCAAGTCTTGCAGGAGTCGACTTGTTCTCCCTATACATTTTTTCTCTCCCGCCGGCTCTTTGGCCCAGCTCCAGCCTCTGTGATCCTGGCAGCCAGCATTGCTATGAAAGCCCTGTGTGATTTCTGCTGGTCCAGTAACTTCCACTCTCCCTCAGGCGCAACAGTGATACTCAGACCTCCGCCAACCAGCAGCCGCCGCTGACAACACAAGTTTGGAGCGCGTCCATCCCACACACTAAGTTTTTCATGTGCATTATTCATGGGATTCTGCAGAGAACTTTGCTAGGATGACTAATCTTTACACAGAGCTGAGTCTCTAAATATACTGAGACACACAGGCGGGCGAACAGAAGGCTTACCTTTGAGGAGGTGGTCGGCCCTGAAGCATTCGCCATTCTTGACATCTTTGACCATGTAGTCAGCGAATTTGTCCACATGTCCTGATGTCCTGAATAACAAACAAAACACCTGACTTTAAAAGACTCCTTCAAAAGTAAAGTTATAAATATTTAATTCTATTTAATCTGTGTTTCTGCAACCGGGCTATGGAGACTGCTATAAGAGGCAGCTTCCATGCATAAAATCGCAGAATCAATATGCGCCTGTTTACAAAAACCCACAGTTCAGCACTTTGGAGCCGACTGTAGGAACCACAAGGCAGCAACTTCTAAATCCTCAATTAAATATACATAAGCAATAACAACATACTGTTTAACACCCATAGAAGGCTTGATATGAACTGCAATGACTTTTCATTTCATTCTTACACATCAAACACTTTCTGAATCAGTGGACAGAAGCATTAAAGGACGCCTACTTGAGGACGGGCTCGGGGGTCAGCATGGTGCAGTCGATCTCCAGGATCTGCTCCTCCTGGATGAAGTGCTGCCTCCAGGCCTGCAGGATGTTGTTCTTCAGGGCGCAGCCCACGGGGCCGAAGTCGTACAGGCCGCTCACACCTGAGGGACATTAATGCACGTGAGCAGAATGACTCAAGACTACAGCCGTGATTTTACCGTATGATACGGCTCTGCTCAACTAACTTTCGTTACCAGGTCCTTTTTACAGTTTAGTTTCTCACTGACGATAACACCTGCTGCACTCAGCTAAGCGCCTCAGATTAGCCACAATGCATTAACAATGTATTCACGCCAAACAGTGTATCTGCAACCGGGCTATGGAAGGCTGCTATAGAGGCAGCTCCCATGCATAAAATCGCAGATTCAATATGCGCCTGTTTACAAAAACCCACAGTTCAGCACTTTGGAGCTGACGGTAGGAACCACAAGGCAGCAGTTTCTCACATTATCAACAATAAAATACATATAAACAATGACCAAACATGTTAAAACACCTATAGAAGACATGATGATGCATCTTAAGTCTGACTAGAGCCCGACAGATATCAGTTGACAGATGTTATCAGCCAATATTGTATCGTCTATATGGTGTCCAATATGTGCTGTTATGAAAACTTTTTTACACAATGTACAATGCAGAAAATGTTGCTTTGCATGATTTAGAAGTAGTTTGCTATTAATATTTGAATTCTTTTAATTTTTAAATAGTCAGCAACTGACTGAAACTGTAACAAAGTTTATTTGGCTACTTATTTTATTCCTATTTGTTTATTTTCTCAGTTATCATTTTTAGAATTGGCTGAAAATGTAATACAATTTTTGTATAATGTATAACAATGTTAAATATTATTTAATATTTTTTTTACATTGGAGAAAGTAGCTTTCTGGGTGCATTTGCATGGTGGTTAAAAATCAGTGCAAAACTCACTAAAAAAAGGTTTATTTTCATTCCAGGTCAAAAAAACTTACTATACTGGCTGTCAGTTATCAATGACTCTTCCCCCTGTAAATTTGTATCAGCCTCAAAAATCCCTTATCGGTCGGGCTCCAATTCTCACATCTCATTATGACAAAAACACATTTGTATCAGCAGATAAAAGCCCTACAGGGCGCCTACTCAAGGAAAAGCTCACATCAATCATAATGCTTTGTGAGTTTAAGGACCAGTATTTTCAAGTCTGAGCACGGAAATTAGTTCTGATCTTTAAACACTCTTATATGACAGTATCGGCTTTCAGAGCGCCGCCAGGTGAGCGACACTCCCTCAGTCCTTATACCTGCAACCAAACATGGGAACATCTGCACTTTGTCAGTTATAAGCTTGGGCGTATTTTTGCAGGCTGCCATTTATTCAAATCTGGCATGAGTAAATATAAAAATTGTGGTTGCTATTTTTAAAAAGCCAAGCCATCTGAAATGGCAGATTTGTGCAGGATGATCCATGTTATTCTAGTGACAATTCTATCCGAGCAATCAGCAGCCTGCAGTGTTTTAACTCCACCTTCTAGTATCGTCTCAGCCTCAACAAAAACAGGACCAGATACTATCCATAATTTTTCAAATGGAAAACCAAATAGAGCCAGCCGAGCTGAATACTGCAGTCGAAAAACTGCATATGTGGACAGCGGGACAGGATTTTCTCAAAATCAGCTTCAGATTCCTACCTCCATAGATGGAAAAGGCCTGGTCGTAGAAGAATCGCCTCTTGAGTGTGTCCTCCATCTTGGTTCTGTCAACAATGTCATCTTTGGGTTGTAATGACAGTTCCTGCAATGACAATTATATTCAAGCCATTGTGCTAGGGAAAAAATATTAAACAAAACATCTGACTTGTTAAATTAACAAACAGTGTATCTGCGACCGGGCTATGGAAGGCTGCTATAGAGGCAGCTTCCATGCATAAAATCGCAGATTCAATATGCGCCTGTTTATAAAAACCCACAGTTCAGCACTTTGGAGCCGACTGTAGGAACCACAAGGCAGCAGTTTCTTACATTAAATACAATAAAATACATATAAACAATGACCAAACATGTTAAAACACCTATAGAAGACATGATATTGGATTTGGTCTCATTTTCACATCTTATTATGACAAAAACACATGTGCATTAACCTGCTTCAGGACAGGCTCACATAACGCTGACAAGCTGCAAAGTGAGTTTAAGATAGAGTTTGAGGATCAATTTCAAAAGTCTGCCTTCTTGATCTTTGGAAACACATTTGTATGCCACTACTAGCTTCTTGAGCTTTTAACCCCATCTCACCGTTTTCATTTAGCAAATGGAGCTTTCTCAGGTGTCATTATGTGGCCTCTGTGTGGAACTTCTGTTACACGATACGAGGTCGTCTTACATGAGGTGTGATGGTTTCTGAAGTCTGTGAGATGTGGTTCAAAGCTCTGAGCACTAGTAGGTGGACCTTCAGGCTTAAATAATTATGTTTTTATTCATCTAGTCCCATCAAGGTCAACCTGGTCAGATAACCAGTTGCTCCTGGTTGTTCCAAGATGAGGATGAAGCACAGAGAAAATCTCACCTTTGCAATTGTAGCTTCTTAATTATGATTCAAAACGTCTATATTCTCCAGGTTTTAACTCTCAATGAGAGCTGAAACTGGCCTCAGACGTCTAACAT
Organism: Serranus cabrilla; assembly: GCA_903364295.1. Classification (NCBI taxonomy): domain Eukaryota; kingdom Metazoa; phylum Chordata; class Actinopteri; order Perciformes; family Serranidae; genus Serranus; species Serranus cabrilla. The sequence continues at coordinate 437,929 of CAFUXE010000076.1, forward strand.
CCAAACTGAACACATCCTCAATTTAAATCTGCCATGGTGTCAAACACCTGCATCTCAAGCCAGCACCCAGTCTGCTTGTCAACATGTTGGGTTGATGAATGAACAGAAAAGTGTTGGCACACTCCCCAAATTTTAATGAAAGTACATCAATATTTGCAGCACAGCCTGGTTGTGAAAGGGAGAGCTGACAAGTGTGGTGGTGAATACGCATCTACAATCCTATTTCTCATGTCTGTTTTCACACAACAAATTAGGCTTGGCAGAGAATTTATAAGGCTGTATCGCTGTTCACAACATTTGTACAATTTTAACAAAAAGACTTGCAACTCCACTTTATCACAAGTTAATTGTGACTTCACTGGGACTTAATGGATTCACTCAAGCCCAAAGAAAAGTGTACCACATTTCAATTAATTTCCCTTAAATCCCTGCATCAACTAATCTTAACGCAGTTTATTCCTAACAAATCAACACATAAGTTCCCAGATCCAACAGCATCCAAACAAGTTGCAAGGAAAGAAAATAAATAGAAATAGAAAAAAAACATGAATGATTCTTTGTATATATGATATATGGGTACTCTATTGCTAAAATGCTATTACAGTTGGTAAATGGTGCATTAGCATGTGGGATTTAAGTGCTTAACTGGAGACTTACTTGTGATCTACTAAACAATAACTTGGTCCCACCTCTAATAGAGAGATCTGTAAAACTATGTTTCTCTGCCAGGAATCATGCAGAAGCACAGCTTTAAATAAAAAGTGTTCATATGTTTCTGGAAAAAAGTAATTCTGTATGGAAAAAGCATCGAAAATATGACTAATTGATTAAATAAATCTTAGTGACCTAAGACCATCAGGTCCATTTGAGGTTAATTCACGAAACAGACTTAATTAGATTAATTAATTGCATTCAGGTCCAGAGTTAGACTGCACTCACCTTGGCCTCCAGAGTCCTCTTCCTTGCTTTCAGTTCGGCCACAGCTTTAGTGACATCCACATCAGGAGCTCCATCCTGTTTCATTTGGCGCACAAGGTCCCCCTAAAAACAGAGAGGTGTTGTCAGACCGGCAAACAGAAAAACCTCTGAGCCGGCTACAACAACACTTCAACCCAAGTGTGTTCATGTTTACAAAGCAACCAGCTGACTGTTGTTTTGTTTTTTGTGTAGTAGCATTAACTTAGCATTTTCAGTGAACCCCACCCTGCTTACAAATGTCTGCAAATGCAGCAGCAGCACACTGAAACGTGGCAAAGGGCGCAGACATAACTGCCAGCTAGCGTTAGCAGCAAGCTAACAAGCAATGGCTGCTGTCTTTCATTGACAGCTTCGTGAACTGCCGGTTAGCCGGTTAGCCTGTCAAGCTAACATGCATCCCGTGACCCAGTCAGAGGCTATAAAAACAGATATCTAACCCTAAACAAACCGAGTTAGTCCGTATCAGTAGATATGAGATAACAAGTGTTACCTGTTCTTTGACTGCGATCCTCAAAGGGGCGAGAATCTCTTCAATGTTTCCGTCCATGGTTTGTCCTTCCGCCAGCTGCAGCCACAGGCTTTGCTTCTTCTTCTTACACAGGCGGACCGACGTTGAAAACGGCCTGTTTTTGGGCGGGTAGCGGAGCGACTGCCGAACGAACCGGACCGTGGACACTGGGCAGAAGGCGGAAATCTCAGTGCTGGTCCTCAGCAGTGCTGATGCTGCGCTGCGAAGCATGGACCAAAAGAATGATGAAATCTCCGGACGGACGTAAACGCAGCTTCCGCTCCGGCACAGCACTTTCACCACAACGCCGGTACAGGCTGCAGACGGCGCAGCGGCAGATTCGTCAATAATAGCAAAAAATAAATAAATACAATTAAATTAAAATGTTATCTATTCCACCACAGTGACTCAAAATGTATTGAAATAATAATAGCTATCATTATTTTTATAATTATAAAATGTTAGTAATGACAAAGGAAAAATGCTCTTGCTAAAATAAATAAGCAGTGGTAGAAGTATTTCTATATTTTAATTAAGTAAATGTAGCAAAACTACAGTGTACCAAGTAAATATCCTGCATATAAAATCTCACTTGCTTAGACTATATTTCAAAAAATACAAAAGTATGATCTTAAGAAAATGAACTTAATGTACCAAAAGTGAAAATACAAATTTTGCAAGATAGATGGATAGATAAAAAAAAAAGATATTACTAGTCATGTGCTTTGTTTAATTTTATTATGGTGTTGTTTATGTATAAAACATGTGTCTGGGTCTTTCAGGTATGTTTGCAAAAACACATTTTATAGTCATTCATAGGAATGTAATTATTTAATTTCTACTTTTGTAGAAATCTTTAGTGTCCATTTCTATCATAGCTTGCAAGATTGTGATATGTGTTCCCCTTTTTGAGAAGAATACAAATGTTTTAGTTTTGCCTTACATTTCTCGGTATAGTCTTAAGATTACAGCAGCACTTTAATGTTGATTTTTAGTTTTCACCACTAGCTGGCGCAGATTGTTCATAATTTCCAGGAAGCCCTACAGGGAAGCCCATGGCACTTGATCAAGACACAAAACCTCCAAATGCTGTAACAGTTCAGCTGTCAACATGTGTATATAATGAAATAGTTAACTTTTGTTTCTTGTGTGGGAAATAGAATGCCTTGATATTCAAATTTTAAACTTTCAAGGTAAAAGCTCTACTACTACTTCATTTAAGCAAGAAGGTCACACACAGCAAACCTGCCATATAAAAACCCTGCAGCTCATTTTTCCTGTTTTTTCTATTGATTGATTTATGTAACACTGCAGCTCGGTAGCCTGATGACAAAATGTGGAAATGTGGGTAATTGGCTTAGAACCCTTTCTCTTTTCAAAACCACCAGACTTCATTGACAAAAACTGTAATTTTACATTGCAGAACATATGAGTTGCTGGTCTATGCTGCCTCAGTCTTTTGGTTTGCTTATGTTAATGTGACTTCAGTTCAGAGTTGCCTAAATATTGTGCAAACCTAAACTGATATTGATTTCTTGGATTTCTCTAAACTATCCGTTCCAATTGGCTTTTGCATTATTACTTAATACTTATAGGGGCCCAATTAAAAAATAATTTTAAGTGCTCACATTGCACATTGCTACATGCATATATGTTTAATCAAATGAATGCGTCTATGCATAATATACCTCTAATATGTGGCCTGTTGTATGAGGTTGGACAGGTGCTGATGGCTCACTTTATTAGAGTCACTCAGACCATTTACGGCAGAATAAGTTTTGTCTGAGCTTCCTGGATGATGCAACAAAAGCGTCTGTTTCAGATAACATACAATACCAGTCGGACTGTACAGAAACAGGCGCCTCCCCTTCTTTCCCCGCAGCTTGAAGGAATCCTGAAGAGTGAAAACAGTTGAGAGAGCAGAGCGGATCCACAGCTGGCGGCAGCACGAGCTTTTTAAATACGTGTCAAGATGGAAGAAATACTGGCGCCTTTGAGGGAAGCTGTGAGGCAACAGGTGAGATATTTTACCTGCCAAAGTACACATCGTGCAGTTATTAGCATGCAGCAACGTATTTATTGAGAACTAAATCAATTGGTTAGCGTTAATTGGATACTTCTTAGAGTAATACTTAGATAACTCCAAATATTTTTACGTTTTAAACCATGAAATTATAACTTTACCTTCAGAATTATGCATACGATGTATGTTTTGGCATAAAAGCAACAGGAACACACTGTATATACTTTCACTGTTTGTGTCTATAAGAGAGAATAAACATGTCAAGTTAAATCTCGGATAAATTACACGTTGTTTGGCTGCATTTCTGCAACAGGTTACTAGAAATGATACTGAGCCTCATGGCAAGAAAACTAAAGTGAAACTTCAAACTGACCACAGTGCTCAAAACAGGATTTGTGGATTTGGCCATTTTATGAGAGATGTAGGGTGTAAAAAGCTCATGAATATTGTATAAAATCAGAAACTACCATCTACTATAAGATAATTTCTACTTTTTTTACTTTTTAGAAATATGGGATACATGTATAATGTGCATGTAAAACAACTCTAAGCTACATGTGTATGTTTTTGTATGACTAATAATTAAAATCTGTTTTTTTTCCTGCAGGGTGACTTGGTGCATCAGTTGAAGGAAAAAGGCGCCACGGAGCAGGAGCTGAACAAAGCCGTCTCAGAGCTGAAAGCCCGGAAGAAGATTCTTGAAGCAAAGGTCCCAACTGCTGGTTAATCTTTTCCTGCTACCCTTTGGTTCCACTTTCTATATGAGTTATAGATTATTAACTGCATGCTGAATGTGTTTACTGTAGGAGCTCGCTCTGCAGCCCAAAGACGATACGGTGGACAGAGTGAAGATGGAGGACACGTTGAAGAGGAGATTCTTCTACGATCAGGCCTTTGCCATATATGGAGGTAAAAATACTGAAGTGATTGGTAAAACAGAAAGGGGAACCAAAACTGTGTGTGTGAGTTTGGTGTTTTTTCTGTGTGGGTCAGGTGTGAGTGGCCTGTATGACTTTGGCCCTGTGGGCTGCGCTCTGAAGAACAACATCCTGCAGGTGTGGAGGCAGCACTTCATCCAGGAGGAGCAGATCCTGGAGATCGACTGCACCATGCTGACCCCCGAGCCCGTCCTCAAGTAGGTGACAACCGACTCTAAAACATGCACAAGTAAAAGTGTTTTCTATTTCACTTCGTCTAAATTTGCTGGCTCTCTTCAGGACGTCGGGGCATGTGGATAAATTTGCAGACTACATGGTGAAAGATGCCAAAACCGGAGAATGCTACCGCGCTGATCATCTTCTGAAAGGTGATCATTACATCATTCAGAGGCTTCAGATGAGCTCCACCCAGTCCAGTCCTCCCCTGAGCTTTCCATTATATTCTTTGCATTTCTTACAAGGTGTCAGATTTCCTCCCTAAAGAGAAGGACAAGCTGTTCGCCAAACTCTTTATCAGAGCAAATAATTACAACCTGACACTTCATGTCAGATGAAAATTTAAAGTGTGTCATAATAATCAACCTGCTGCTAGAATTTTGGAATTCCATCTTTTTAAAATATCT
>CAFUXE010000076.1:443452-453881 GCA_903364295.1 Serranus cabrilla
GAGCTTAACATGATATTCTTTGCATTTCTTACAAGGTGTCAGATTTCCTCCCTAAAGAGAAGGACAAGCTGTTCGCCAAACTCTTTATCAGAGCAAATAATTACTAGCTTTGCAAATTCTACAACCTGAAACTTCATGTCAGATGAAAATTTAAAGTGTGTCATAATAATCAACCTGCTGCTAGAATTTTGGAATTCCATCTTTTTAAAATATCTGCAGAGCAATTTAGCAGACAGGTTTTGACCTGCCTCGCTGGGTTAAACATCCTGAGGGCAGTTGTAGTCAGAGGGGAGCAGGAGTTCAGCTGAGAGGCGACTGGTTTTTCAGGTGCTCTGTCAGTTTAACTTAAAAAAAAAAATAATGTAGAGAAAAGCTGGAAACACAGGTGAAAGTGCTGATGTGGTGCTTTCAGACAAGGTCTCATTTATAGTGCTGCGCACAGACCTTCAATTAAATAAAGTTTAAAGTAAATAGGCTGTATTAAAGTTCTTACATTCTTTATGTTTTGCATGTTTTAAAAGCAAAATGGTATTTTTCATTCATTTTTTTTTATTTTTTTTACATAAAATATTGATTTAAAAATGATTTTACTGCTTCTCCTGAAAAATATCAGAATCAAGAGCCTTGCAATAGATTTTGTTAAATTAACAAAATAACTGGCTAAGGGCAGTTTAGAAGGTGATAAAGCCAAAAATAAATGCAAAATAAATATTACCATAATTAACCTAGACACCAACTTGATTTACAGTTTTTGCAAGCTGTGAGCTTCCTAATAAAAACACCAAAAAACAAGCTGCTGCCTTGAAAAAACTAATTAAAACTGAAAAATGATTCTTCACTTCTTTCAAGGCCAAAATTTGCTCGAGCCACTATCCTCCAACAGCTGCTGAATGAAGTGTTTTTTTCCCTCACAGCTCACCTAAAAAAGCTGATGTCTGATGAGAAATGCTCTGCAGAGAAGGTGACCGAGATGGAGGACGTGATCACTCAGGTAAGTGCTGGACAAACACTTTCTCTCACACACATAAAGTCTGAAGTTACCACATATACTGGTCGGGAATTAAGCCTCCAGTTGTTTGCTCTCTGTTCTAGATGGACAACTACACTCAGCAGGAGCTGACCGACCTCTTTGTGAAATACAACGTCAAGTCTCCCTCCACAGGAAATGACCTCACACCTCCCGTCTCCTTCAACCTGATGTTTCAGACGTCCATCGGACCAGGGGGGAACACACCGGGGTACTGATCAGTGAAACATCACTCTCAAGTGTAAAAAAGCTATTGTTTGCTGTATTAAATCTAAAATAATTATGTAACTCTGCAGCTATCTGAGGCCTGAAACCGCTCAGGGGATGTTCCTCAACTTCAAGCGTCTGCTGGAGTTCAACCAGGGAAAACTGCCCTTTGGTGCCGCTCAGATCGGAAACTCCTTCAGGAACGAGATCTCTCCTCGCTCTGGACTCATTCGCGTTAGGTAGTCACAACCTCCTTTAATACTCAACATACAACCCACAACAACACTACAGTGAGACGTGAACTTCTGCTTGCAGAGAGTTCACCATGGCAGAGATCGAGCACTTTGTGGACCCGAACGACAAAGTTCACCCGAAATTCTCCAACGTGGCCGACCTGGAGATCCTGCTGTTCTCCTCCAAGGCTCAGACCAGTGGCCAGTCGGCACAAATCATGAGGCTGGGTGACGCTGTGGAGCAGGTGGGAATCCTTTCATTCATGTTTTATTACCTCCGCCAAGGAGGTTATGTTTTCACCGCCGTGTGTTTGTTTGTTTGTGTACAAAATAACTCAAAAAGCACTGCACAGATTTGGATGAAACTTTCAGACAACGTGTGAATTGGGACAAGGAGCAAATGATTAGATTTTGGTGGTGATCGGTGATCCAGAACACCTTCTGGAATTTATATTGCGAAATTATTGCATCAGTGACCATATTGCCTTCACTAACTGCCGCCATCTAGTGGATGAAATATTTCAATGCCAGTGTGCTCCCAAAATACATGCTTTCAATATAATAATATAAAAGTGTGCAATTTGGTATTGCATAACTGACCCTATTGCCTTGGCGGAGCTCTGTGCTCTCCAAGTGCTTTTCTAGTTTATATAATATTTGTTAATTCTTACTGAAAATAAGCCTGACAAATGTTTTAACCCTCATTTACTGTTTTATACCATGAATGCTGGAGCAGGAAATGGATGATTTTACTTAAAAACTTGAATTGTAAGATTCCCTTATATTAATATTGTTACAGTATAGGAATAGGAATGTCTTTGTTTGCATAATTATATAAATAATTGCATTTATAGCATAAACCAAAAGGTTTAAATGTAATTGAAATTTACAAGACTTTTGCAAAGATACCTCTAAAAAAATTCTAATGAATCAGTGAGATTGATAAAGCATCATGTTAACAAATTGCATGTATTAGGCCCAATAGTGAGATAATAATAGGTATAATAATAATAATGTGTTATTGTCAACTAACCTATTATACTGAGATGATTTGTTGTAGCTGCATCATGTTTGATGGATTATCATCATTATCTCTTCTTTGTTCCCGCTACAGGGAGTGATCAACAACTCCGTGTTGGGTTACTTCCTTGGAAGAATCTACCTCTATCTCATTAAAGCCGGACTGTCCAAAGGTAAAGTGCGTTTCCGTCAACACATGGACAACGAGATGGCTCACTACGCCTGTGACTGCTGGGACGCTGAAGCCAAAACCTCCTATGTACGTCTGTTTTTTCTTTCTTATTCACGTGTATAGATTGATCATTTGTGGATGGAAGTGAAGACATTTGTTTCTGTCTCTCAGGGCTGGATTGAGATCGTGGGCTGTGCCGACCGCTCCTGCTACGACCTCACGTGTCACTCCAGAGCCACCAAGGTCCCGTTAGTGGCTGAGAAGCCCCTGAAAGAACCCATATCCTTTCACTTAACCAGTTACAACCATACTATAATATAATAAGTTTTATAGAGTAGATTTAGAATATGTTGTATGCTTTAAAATGCAGATTTTAGCATGTAGTTTGCATGATGTCTATTCCAGTGTATTTACTGAAATCACCAGCAGGGGTCGCCAAAGACATCAATGATAAACTCTGGATCTTTAAAGTTCCCTTAAGTTTAAAAATGTGTTCTGCTTCCTGTCACAACATTTGGATGTTTGAGCTTCACTCTGTAAAAAAGTCAATGTGCAGATTTTGACTCTAGAAGGCCAAAACTTGAGGAAATAATGAGGGATAAAGGGGCCTGTGCTCTTAAAATTGTTTAATTTAGTGTTTTTTATGTCCCCAAACATTTCTGGAGGGGATCTTAAAGTAAGATCTTGATTTTTGTTTTGCTCGCAAGCTGGATTATTCCGTTTTCCTCCTTAACTTCTTCACACAAAATCGTAAACGTCGTCCAGTTTGAGCCCAATAAAGGAGCCATCGGAACGGCCTTCAAGAAAGATGCTAAGTTGGTGCTGGAGTACCTGTCTGTGTGTGACGAGTGCTACATCAGTGATCAGGAGAAGCTTCTCAAAGAAAAAGGGTAAATGCTGAAGAAAAGTCCAGGTTTATTCATGAACATGTCTGTGTGTTAATTTGATGCTGTTTCTGTCTCCAGGGAGTTCAGCATGGAGACAAACGGCAGGACTTTCAAACTGACCAAAGACATGGTCAGTGTGAAGAGGTTCCAGAAAACTCTGCACGGTAAGAGGCGACACCGAACCTGCCTTCAGAGCTGTAGAGCCGAACAGTGAGTTTGTTCATGTGGGAAAACAAGCGTCTCTATTTTCCCACAGTGGAGGAGATTGTTCCCAATGTAATCGAGCCGTCCTTTGGCATCGGCAGAATCATGTACTCCATCTTCGAGCATTCGTTCCGCATCCGGCAGGGGGATGAACAGAGGACGGTAAGAATGCTTCAAAACAAGGAGTGAGACCCGACTGGGAGTCACATGCTTGATTTTAACGATTCTGTTCTTCCTTTTAATCAAAGATGATTTATTTCTGGTCCAGTATTTCAGCTTCCCTGCCACTGTTGCTCCATACAAGTGTTCCATCCTTCCTTTGAGCCAACACCCGGAGTTTACACCTTTTGTCCAGCAGTTATGCGAGTGTGACATGAATACCTTTCAGATTTAAATACAGCACTATCACTGCATGAAGAACTATATTATCAGGCGTGTAAACGGCCCGCGAAGGTCTTTGATTCCTGGGAATTATCGGCAGTTAACTAGGAAGTTCGCCTGTCCCGATAATTGTCAAAAACCGGAGGAAAAACTCCGACATTTTGGGAAATATTTTTTGTAGGACTAAGAAAGTTAGTTTTTCTGATCTCTAAGTTAAATGGGTGAAGTTTGCTTTGATGGTGATGGCAATAGCAGCATGCTTTTATGTAGTAAATCACCCTCATGCATAAATCACATCAATAACAGCCAAATTTAACACGATCCATGATGATGAAGATACAGAAACATGTAAATGCATGGCAACGATAACTGGATTGGCAATATTTTGGAGGCCACTAAAAGGAGCTTATTAAGAACTCCCCCTGGCTTTATGCTAAGCTAACGGGCAGCAGCTTCATATTTAATAAATATATAATAAGAGTTGTGCTGATAAAAATGATACACTAAATTTAATGTTGTTACTGATTCCATTTTCTTGTTTCCTTCTGTCTCCTTTAAGCTGAGGCAATGACCAAAAACGGCGTGTCCCACAAAGTGGACGACTCTTCAGGGTCAATCGGGAAGCGCTACGCCAGGTCGGACGAGATCGGAGTGGCGTTCGGCATCACCATCGACTTCGACACGGTGAACAAGACGCCTCACACGGCCACGCTGAGAGACCGCGACTCCATGAGGCAGATCAGGGCCGAGGTAGAGCAATCCAAGACAAGCACAGAGCGTGTGCACAATCATACTTGGAGATTGTTTATTTGCTAATGCACAAAACGATATTGCAGGTCACGGAGTTGTCTGGGGTGGTTCGAGATCTGGCTAACGGCAGCTTGACGTGGGCCGAGGTGGAGACAAAGTACCCCATCTTTGAAGGACAAGAGACCAGCAAGAAGGAGTAGCCAAAGAGAGGCTCAGCGACTGAATCAACCATGTCGTCTATGGAGTTCTTACACCTTATCATAATCTTATAAATGTTATATTTTCACACACAGGAATGAAGCTATTATCTCTCTTTGGGAGATAAGTCTGGTCAGATATTTACAGATGAAGTACACGGAGGTTTAGAACCGTCACACAGACAAAGGAAGAGCAAACAGACACAAACATGCTGGAGGGGGAACACAGTCCTCTGTGGCCTCCTGCAGTACAACCATCACCTGGGCAACTCTTAACAAGTCCCAGTAGGTGTGTAGCACTGATACTGTGAAAGCAGCACACATACATACAGCCAGGTATGGACCTCCATATTAATTTCATACATTGTTATAATACTGTATACCTTTTATAATAAACCATACACTGCTTGTTGCATTTTACTTTGTGTTTCCAGCTGTTGTGTCATTACTGCATGGTGTTTTGTGTTGCTGTCACTAGTCGGCACTGCGTGTTGTTGCACAGTTCGCTGCAGGGTGTCGGAGGCTTTGACGTTTGGCTGCAGCTCAAAATTGCAACAGGCTTAGACCCTCCCAAAACAGATCTGGCAACCAGGAACATGGAACATAGCAGCAAGAGGGAAGAAGGAAGAGGGCTTTTAATTTGGAAATCTAAACTAATTTAACATTTCTTACAAACCCAATGTAGACGCAAGAAAATGCTACATTTACATTTTAATCAATGCTCTATTTCATATAAGAAGTGAAAGAAGCACTCAGATCTTTTAAGATAAAAGTAGCAATGCTACAGTGTAAAATATACTTAGAGTACTTAAAGTATTAGTACTCATGCAGAAGCATGTAGCCTATAATTTGATATTAATTGTTTGATATATTAATGTGTTCGTCACTTCAGCAATTTCAATCACGTTATATATACTACTGGGTAGTTAATTCTACAACAATTTATTAGTTAACTGTATTTTGTGTTAATCTAAGTCTACACTCATGAAAAAAAGGTTCATTAAAAATAAATGTAGGATTTAAAAAGAAAACAGTACAAAGAGGAAATACTCAAGTAAAGTGGCTTACATATTGTACAGTACAAACTGGTCCATTTAAGAATCATGTAACCTATATTTAATATTAAATTATTGTGTTTATCACTTTAATGTTGAAGCTGGTACATGTGGAGCAAATTTTAACCACTTCATAAACTACTGGGTGGTTTATTCTGTAAGATAATTTATTAGTAAATTGTATTTCGTATTAATCTGAACCTACAAATTAACTAATGAAAATAAAGGTTAATTAAAAATAAATGTAAAAAAAACAAAACAGTACAAGTACCTCCAAATTGTAAAATCCATAATTTATTAGATTACTTGTATTAATCTGAACTGATACAAATTATTGAAAAAAGTTAATTAAAAATAAGAAATGCTTAAAGTCCAATGAACAGTACTTGAGTAAATGTACTTAGTTACTTTCCTCCACTGCATGTGATGAAACAGTTTGATGCTAACGTGATTTATGCTAATGAAGACAAACTATTCTGCATATAATAGGAGGTTTAGGAAGATTTACCAGTTAGGGAAGTACAGTAGGTGGCAGGGGAAGTGAAACATGTCGTGATGAAGGACTAATGTAATGTAATGTAATGTTGTTTGCAGCCTCTTGTCCCGCCCCCTCGGTGCCAGTGGTCAAAGTATAAATACATCATGTCACCTTTAACCGGCGGCAGCTCCCTCTCAGGGAGACACAGGGACCCGCAGCCCACCCTGAGCAGCAGATGTTTCAGCTAAAGTTTACATTTTATTGCATGTTATTTTTAATGTAATGTGACATTTTAATCTCCCCTTTTTACACGAATTGAAAAAAGTGCGTTTTTTATAGCAACTTCTTCGGACTCACAACTGCTGCGTTCAAGGTCAGTATCACAACAGGTGCTGCGGAGGGCAAACTGAAGAGCGTGACCGTGTGGCATTTCAGCAGCGGGCATTGTGAAGAGAAAACAGACTGAGATTTTAATAGAGTTCAAATGACTTATATGTGCAGGCTGTGTAGACTTAGAAAAAATTATTTTTGGTTTGATTTTCGCATTACAAAGCAATAAGACGCTGTTTTGATGCAAGAGAACTAACGAATAACTTGACTGGAGAGAAGCTGTTTGGTTAAAAATAGCAGGCAGCTGTACTTTGTTTGTGTCTCTGGGTTCTCAGGGAAAACTCGCCTGTTTGCCCTCCACTGTTCCCTTTATCTGATCATCACACGAAAGTTAATATTCCCAGCTGATGGTGGCTTTTAAGACTTGAAACAATCATTTCACAGAAACAAGAGAAATGCATGATTGGATTATTCTCGGCTGTGATAGCTAGAAAACAGCGTCAGAAGACTCACACAAGAGACAAAGCACCCGGCTGCACTGTAAAGGTGGAAGAAGTATTCAGATACCCAAGTTAATTAAGTAAAAGTACTAATATCACACTGCAGAATCACTCCAGTACAAGTAAAAGTCCTGCATTCAAAACTCACTTTAGTGCAAAAGTATCAGCCTCAAATGTACTTCAAGTATCAAAAGTAAAAGGGCTTGTTATGCAAAACGGTCTTTATATATTTTAATGTGGTTTAATTTATAAACATGCATAAGTATTTTTCATATTAACTCTTGACCTGAAAAGTAACTGAAGCTGTCAGATAAATGTAGTGGAGTAAAAAGTACAATATAGAGTAGAAGTATAAAGGTACTATGATGAAAAACTTAAGTACAAGTACCTCAAAATTGTATTTAAGTACAGTACTTGAGTAAATATATTAAGTTACATTTCACCACTGGTAAAGGCCAATATGTATAAATATATTTGGCGTGAAACGAAGTGTAAAAATCCTTTGAACACTCTGATCAATGGAGGAAGTACTCAGATATTTTAGTGAAGCTAAAAAAAAAAAGCCAATACCACAGTGTAAAAATACTCCATTACTAGTAAAGGTCCATCATTCAGTTCAAATGTATTTGCATCAAAGTACAATAGTTCCAAAAGTAAAAGTATGCAGAATGGCCCAGCTCAGATGTGCAGCCTACATTACGTTATTGTTGAAATGTATTGGAGTAGAAGTAGAAAGTAAAGTACAAGTACCTCAAACTTGTATTTACATGAGTAACTATCATCCACCACTGGTTTGATTAACTTTACCCGCTTTATTATTGTGGTTTGCTTTGAACTCATGTATTTAACAGATATCCTGTAGTTACTAGTTACTTTGCAGGAAAATACTTTACATTGAAAAGCTATGAGGAGCTCAGAATAAACAATGCACTGTTAGTGATGAAGCTCGTCAACATAATAAAAGGTTAAAAATAAGCTTCAAGTTGCATTAATGCAAAACTCTGGAAGAAGCAACTCTGCTGCCAAATGAGTACTTTTACTTCAGATACTTTAAGTAGAATTTTACTGTGACTTGCTGTTACTACAGAAGCAGTATTTTGACATAAAGTATTGCTATTTTATTCAAGTAAGACTTCACTTCAATAGAAAATATTGCTTTTCTTACACAACTACATTTCTTTCACAGCTATAGTTACGTTTGCATACAAATTATCAAAAGTGGGTTGATAAAATGTGTGATGCACTGTTATAGATTATAAAAATTTGCTCAACTTTAACCAACTAGAGAACTCTGGTGGATCCATTCTGCATAATGAGTACTTCCACTTTTGATACTTTGTTGCCAATAATTCTGTACTTCAATTTCTGTAAAAAATTAAAAAAAAAAAAAAGCGGTGGTTTTACTTTTAAAAGGGTGTTTTCTTACCTTGCTGTAAAGTAAAAACTCAAAATCTCCCTCTGTAGTAAAGTTCCTTTTGTGCCATATTTTTCCTGTAATAGGCCGACCACAAGAAGTGAAGGCATTGCTACTTTTCATCTCTCATATTGCTACTTTATTTACTGCAGTACTTTACACAAGTGACCCAATCAATCATGATTGACAAGCTGAGAAATCCATTTAGTTAAAGCTGAAGTAGATCTTGTTAATGCAAACATTAATGAATCACTGTTGCGAGATAAAGAAGCCCTGACGAGCTGAAATGCCTTGTGGTGTCATTTCTAAAGCAAAACCTGGTTTGACTGCACAGATAAAGTGTTGACTGCTGTGTTGGTGGTGTGTTCAGGGGCCCTCAGAGCTCTTCCTCTCCGTATCATCATGGGGATCAAAGCTGCACTTCCCAAATATGAGATCTACTTCTACAACACGGTGCTTTGTCTGGCCATGTTCTGGGCATCCAGCTGGATCTTTGACGTGTCCAGTTGTGAGTATGAGAAAACACACACACACAAACTCACACACAGGTGGACTCAGTGCTAGAATATCATGTTTGTGACGTAAAGTTATAGTCTGAATCTCCTTTCTTGTCTTGAATACAGACGTCAAACGATTCTGAATCATTAGTACATTCCTACTTTAATAGATTATAACCACGTCTAAATAAACTAGAGTACAGCTTTACAATGACATGTAAACAATATCTTATAATGTCAAATAAAATACAACTACTCACTCACAGCACAGGGCGAAGGGAACCTCCTCAGCAGAAGTGCAATCAGAGACTGAGCTCAGCAGGACACTCACCTGTGTCAGCTGCCAATCAGCTCACCTGTGAGTGCTGCAGCCCTGCAAACTCACACAGGTGTTATCAATCATTCCCGCTGATTAGACCTGAATCAGGCAGATTTATCTCACCAAACTACATGAACTAACTGTACTTAAGTATTCTCATCTAATTCTACTTCACTAAATTTCAGAGATGAAATATCACAACAAATATCTGACAGATTTACTTACTTTGCAGATTTTTTAGGATCTTTGGCATTTCTTACAATTTTCAGAATTTCTATAAACCAAACAATCAAGAAATTAATTAGCTTAATCAGATTAATCCCCAATTAAATACCCTATACAAAATAGTGAACACATGAGCAATAATAAACTAATTATATCAAATAAAATAGTATAACAATCAGAGGGAACATTTAAAATTGTTCGGCAACAAGTACTTTTAATTCTTTTACACTTTTAGTACATTTTCCCGAAATTACATGGATAATTTTCCAAAGTAACATTTTTTATGTAGGACTTTTACTCGTAGTATTTCAACAGTGTGGTTTCCACCACAGGAGCCCGAATAGACAAAGCAGGACCCTGAAACTGAAGCAGCTAAATTACATTTAATCCTTATTAATGCTGTTATTCAAACTTTTGCTTTTCATTCTGTGACTAAAAGTATTCTGTCTTCTGTGTAAAAAGTTAAAGTAAAGTTGAGAGGAAACTTAAATGATGATGCAAACTTTAATTTTACTAAATGATATAAGTGTAAC
>CAFUXE010000076.1:454528-486270 GCA_903364295.1 Serranus cabrilla
TGATTGAGCGGCTGCAGGAGGAGCAGTGTAGTACAGGATGTAAAGGACTCGGGCTTAATGACCCGAGCACAACGTTGAGCCGCTGTGAAATGAGGTGGAAGAAACACCGGAGTTTATCTCTCACTGTGCTGCATTATTATGAATACTTGGTGACATTTGAAATCCCCTTTGTCAAGATTTATTTTTACAACGTCGCACCGTCACAGTCTTTTTATATCGTTAGCTGAGCAGCTCGTGATGAATGGAACCAGGTGGTGAGAAAATGACTGTAGATGAGGTATGAAAGAGACAACAAATAGAAGTGTAGATCTATATTTAGCACAGTTTGGACTCAGAGTTTCCCTGTGAAAGTCTTTCCTTAAGTGTGTATTTACATTTAGTTGAATATTACATCATATCTATTCATTTGTGTAGACTTTTTCTTTATAATTAACCCCTTAGTGGGTAATTTTCTCACAGAAAGGCAGAAAAAATAAAAATGTTTCATACTTATCAACAGTGCAACAAATATCCAGATCCCTAATTAAAGTAAAAGTACTAATACCACACTGCATAAAGTAAAAGTCCTGCACTCAAAACTTACTGAAGTAAAAGTACAAAAGCATCAAAATGTACTTAAAGTATTAGATTATTTTATTTGCATTTTTACTGTTGTCCAGTGCAACTTACAAATCTAAAGGTAAAGAAACAAGCTGCATCATAACATTGACTTTTAGGGAAAATATCAATACTTTTATTTTGTAATAGACAACTTTACTGTGTCATTTATGCAGCTAGGAGTGGAAGAAATATTCAGATCCCTTACTTAAGTAAAAGTATTAATATAACACTGCAAATACGCCACTAAAAGTATTATTATTCTTAACTAAACCTATATAATCAGTAAAATCTACTTAAGGAATAAAAATAAATGTTGCAGTAAAATGTTTTACTATTATATAAGATGTTTTTGGATTGCTATGACACTTAATGATAAGTTTATAGTTTTATAGTTTCAGGTGACAAATGAAGTGGAATAAAAATGTCAGATATTTGCGAGTAGTAGTGTTAAGATTGCATAAAATTGAAATACTCAAATAAAAGTTTATCAGATTGAGTGACTGTACTTCGTTGCTCTCCTTCCCTGGTGGTGACCCTGCTTTCTCCCCCACAGCACAGGTCCCTGGTGTACATGGTGTACGGGCTGCTGGCTGTGTGGACCAGTATGGGCTGGACCTACGTCACCCTCATCCTGTCCCACTGTATTCTGCTCTACAGCATCTCCTTAGTGAAAATCCGCTGGCTGTGCTTCGTCACCGGCCTTTGTACCCTCGCTACCTTCAAGTGTGAACCCTTCGTGTCCTGGCAGGTAAACCACTGAACACAGGTTAAATAACAAGAGTGAAGAATATTAATGGGTTACTGGCCTACGTTTGTGCTCCACACAGGCAGGTTTTGTGGAGGGGGACTTTGAGCTGCGTCATATTCTCTTCTACGGAGGTTGTGGGTTTACTATCATGCGCTGTATGAGCTTTGCTCTGGAGAACTGCGAGAGAAAAGATGGAAACTACAACATCCTGGAGCTGCTCAAGTACAACTTCTACCTCCCCTTCTTCTATTTCGGGCCCATCATGACCTTCGATAAGTTTTATGTTCAAGTAAGTTACGTTTATTATTATTCACAGTCAGCCAGCAGCTCAGACATTGTTTGTGCCCCAGATGATATTGTCTTCATAAAGCTATATGGATGGTTACTGAATGGGTCCCCTGGCCTTTAACTGCAAAATGTTACTTAAAAAGGGGCATACTGACCACAAAAAATGAAAAATTATACCGCAGAGATGAGAATGACTATAAAGAGACACAAAACATCTAAAATAAAGTCTCAAAATGACAACAAAGAGACTCCAAATTGCCCAAAAAGTCACAAATGACTACAAAGATACACAAAAAAGCCTACAATAAGACACAAGCGAACAAAAAAAGGAAACAAAATGACTACATAGAGACCTGAAAAAGACAAAATGACCACAAAGAGACACAAAACAACCAAATAGGACAGAAATGACCACAAAGAGACACAAAACAACCATAAGAAAGAAACAAAATGACCAAGAAAAATACTAAATTACCAAAAAGACACACAAAAGACACAAAGACAGAGACAAAGAGAACTGGAAAAAGCAAAAAGTGACACAAAATAAATACATACAGAGATGAAAAGCAGCAACAAAAAAGAAAAAAAAAACACCAAAATGTTGCTTGCCTGTAGGAGAGGTGGTGGTGATCTGCCTGCATATATTTATGGATTATGAACAGGCCTACATATTAGACTTACTGAGCTGCAGTAGAGCCCAGTGAGACCTGTGGCTCTGTGACGTGTGTCTGCTGCCCCCTGCAGGCCAACAGGTCGGACCTGAGCAGGAAAGAGAGAGAGATGTGGAACATCAGCCTGCAGGGCGCGCTCCACCTGGGAGCCATCCTCGTGGTGGACGTCCTCTTCCACTTCATGTACATCCTGACCATCCCCACCGACCTGAAGCTGCTCAAGAAAACCTCCGACTGGGCTCTAGGTCAGCACCGCCTCCCTGAAACACTGACAGTTACTGTGTTCACTTAAAGCCGTGACACTGACTGTTACTGCCTTGTTTCCAGTGGGCCTGGCTTACTTTAACCTGGTGTACGACTGGGTTAAAGCTGCTGTCATGTTCGGAGTCATCAACACGGTGTCCAGACTGGACCATCTGGACCCTCCGAATCCGCCAAAATGCATCACAATGCTCTATGTGTTTGCTGAGACGTGAGTTTGCACAGCTTGGTCACAGTTGGCTGATTATACTGTACAAATCTGTAAAAATAAATATTTTTTTTCTCCTTTCTCAGCCATTTCGACAGAGGGATCAACGAGTGGCTGTGCAAGTAAGATCAATAGATTGAAGGCTTATTAATCTTGACAGATATGGAGGTTCTGATTGTGTCTTACTATCCGCAGGTACGTGTATGATTACCTGGGTGGAAAACATGTGAATGTGGTGGAGGAGCTGGTGGCGACGCTGTGCACCTTCGGTGTCACCGTCCTCTGGCTGGGACCCTGCGAGGTGGTGCTGATCTGGGCTTTCTTCAACTGCTTCGGCCTCAACTTTGAGCTGTGGACGGCCAAGTTCTTCTCCATGGAGCCTTTTGCTTCTGCAGAGGTTTGTCAGCTGAGGTGCAGAGAGAAGACAAACATACATATTTGTTTTTCGGTCCCATCTTATCCTTCAATTTTTTTCTTTGCAGATGGGGATGACGGAAGCAATGTCCCGCCGGATCAGAGGCGTCTTTAATACGCTGAACTTCTGGACTATTGTGCTGTACAACATCCTCGCCCTGAACAGTTTGGACTTTGCCAAATTGGTTGCAAAACGTCTGCTGCTCAAAGGTGATTGTTTCTTCATTGTAAAGGTGGTTTAATTTATTTGTATTTTTTATTAACAAGTTTTTCTTACCTCTCCAGGCTTCCCTTTCACCACCATCATCGTCATGTTCGTGACCTACTGCCTGATCCAAGTGATTAAGGAGAGAGAGAGGAGGCAGGCCCTTATCGATGATCCAGATCCTCTCCCTCCTGCTCCCCCTGCTGCTGCCGCCGTCGTCGCCAGTCCGACCGGCGCTGCAGCTGCACCCGCTGCTGCTCCACCAGTCGCAGATCCTAGCAAGGAAAAAGCAGAGTAGATATTTACACGTTCACTTACACTAATAGCGAAGAATGTATACAGCCAAGAGTATTAACACCAGTCCAGATTTCAAATCATAAATTGTGAATGGACGCTTGTTTCTGCTGAAAAAAATCATTAAATGTAAATAAGTTTACATCATTTAACCGTTTATACCTACAAGGGGAAAAATAGAGCTTTAATGAAAGACATTTATTCAAATATGATCCAGTATAATGAATAAGTGTAACACTGTTGGGATGTCAGAACTAAATTTCACTTTTCTGTCACTAATGCAAACAATAAACTGCAAAGATTTGTTCTCATGTTTTGTGTCTGTGCGTAGTTTCCTTTATGATAGAGCTGTTTGAATATTAACTAGAGACGGGTGCTTTTTATTTCCAGTGCGTGAGTCAGTGTTGGGTCTGGTCATTAGGGCTGTGAGGTATTTCTGTAGCGTTACATCAGCAGTTGGCAGCTTTATTCCTGTTTGATGCCTCAATGCTGGAAACACTTTTAACTGGTCACTCCTGTGGTGAATCACTACCTGAACATGTGATGAAAGACATTTAAAGACATTAAGTCAAGGCTAATTTCCCTTTTTTGTAACAAATTATTCTGACTAGAAACTGTATATCTAAAATGTCTTGTATTTAAACAAGTATTATAAAGACATATCTACAAAACATCCGAATAAATACACATATTTTCATAAAAGAAAAACCCTGAATAATTCTCTAAAACAGCCCTTGAGAAAAATCTTCCTAAAACAGGAGTAAATTGTGTTTTTGACAGTGGTGGAATGTAACTAAGTACAAGTTAAAATAAGTTAAAATTAGCCCTACCTAAACAAAAGTAAAATGCTGCTTACATAAATGGATCAAAAATAATATTACAATAATATATAAAACAATCTGAGTGGGTCCATTCTGCATAACGAGTGCTTTTACATTTGATACTTAAAGTATATTTTGATGCTGATACTTTTGTAATTTTACTGAAGTATCAAGTTATCATGATTTTGTTCTATAATGGGGTTCGTTGACAATAGAGTAAGAATGTAACCACTGCAAGTTGTAATTTTCTGGAGGTTACATGAGTTCAATAACATGAATAAATGTAGTAATATAACAAGTTGACAGAGTGACACTATTGTTTCAATGACTCAGCCCCAGAGACCCCAGGGGGCAGCCTCTTCACCCATCTACTCCAGATCCAGCCGTGACTCAGGAGGGACGTATTTCCCATGAAGCAATGTGTCAGCTGTCTGGGAGCGAGTCGGGGTGGGGTTGGAGGTGGGAGAAGGGAGGATTGAAGCGTGGATATTGCATTTCATGTTCCAGAATGAAGCCCATAGCTCCACACCGAGCGTCCGCACTATAAATAACCCACCAGTTGGAGCTCAGTTGAAGGGTCAGGACAGCTGAAGGAGTGGGCCGTCCCCGGGTTCAGCTGTGTGGGCTAACAGCAGACTGACTGCACCTCTGAATCCTCTTTCCAGGCTGGAAATCTAAAACTCTGCTATAAAGAAGACCCACTTTTGTTCCACTTGAAGCCCCTGAAAGGCCGGGAAAGATGGCTCAACCGATAAACCCCATGGACGAACCCAGGATGTACCAGCAGACGTTGCTCCAGGACGGCCTGTTCGACCTGCTGGAGAATGACAAGCTGGTTGACTGTGTGCTGAAGATCAAAGACAAGGAGTTCCCCTGCCACCGGCTGGTCCTGTGCGCCTGCAGCTCGTACTTCCGCTCCATATTCCTGTCCGACCTGGAGGAGAGCAAAAAGAGAGAGATCGTCTTGGAGGATGTGGAGCCGGGCGTCATGGGGCTGATCCTCAGGTACCTTTACACCTCCAAAATCAACGTGACGGAGCAGAACGTCCAGGACATCTTTGCGGTGGCTAATGTGTACCAGATCCCTTCAATTTTCACAGTTTGTGTGTCTTTCCTGCAAAAGCGTCTGAGCCTCAGCAACTGTCTGGCTATCTTCAGGCTCGGCCTGATGCTGGACTGTCCCAGGTTGGCCGTCTCCGCCCGAAACTACGCCTGCGAGCGCTTCCAGCTCATCTCCAGAGACGAGGAGTTCCTCCAGCTGCTCCCCAGCGAGTTGGCAGCCATTTTAGCAAATGACAATCTGAATGTAGAGAAAGAGGAAGCAGTGTTTGAGGCTTTGATGAACTGGGTGTCCCGGGACGCTGACAGCAGAGAGAAAGAGCTGCCAGGTTTGCTGGATTGCGTTCGATTGCGTCTGGTCAGTGAGGATTACTTAAAGGAAAAAGTGGAGACACACAAACTGATCTGCTTTAATCCTGAGCTTCAGCAGAAACTCCAGCTGGTTAGGGATGCGCTCGCTGGGAAAATGCCGGAGGTTAAAAAAAGCAAAAGTAAGAAGGAGGATGGTGGAGCAGAGAAAGATGGAGAGAATGAGGAGGAGGAAGAGGAAGAAGAAGGTCTTCTCCCAGGAATCCTGAATGATAACCTGCGATTTGGCATGTTTGTCAGGAACTTGATACTGATGGTGAACGAGGCCGGGGCCGTGGCCTACGATCCGACAGGGAACGACTGCTTCTTGGCATCGCTTTCCACTCAGATTCCCAAGAACCACACCAGCATGGTCACCAAGGAGAACCAGATCTTTGTGGCAGGAGGATTATTCTTTGATGAGCAGAACAAAGAAGATCCACTGTGCTCATATTTCCTGCAGGTAGGGGAGACTCTACCTTTTAAAAGCCACTGCTCCTATGGTGGCTGAGTTAAAGTGATAGTTTGGATCTGTGTGGGGTTGTATGAGGTACTTTTCTATAGTCAGTGTATAATCTAAAGTAGATAACTGTCGGCATGCTCCCAGTTTGGAGAAGCAGGCAGGAGTAGGGGCACAGAAACTTAGCAATGTGCTGCTGTGGATAGGAGGCAAAATGTCTTTGCTCTCTCTTAACCAGACTCCATTGACAAAAAAGGTAATTTTACCTTGAAGAACACAGCAGTTGCTGGTGTACTACTGCCTTGATCTGTTTCATTTATTGTGTGACTGTGGTGTTTTAAAGGGTTGAACTGTATCACCAAAGTCATACAATAACAAGCAAACTAACCAATCGAGGCAGCTCCACACCAGCAGCTCCTGAGTTCTGTGAGGTAAAATTACTGTTTTTGTTAATGGAGTCTGGAGGCTATGAAGAGAGCACAGATGATGGCTTCAGTTTGTTGTTAAAAATGGCTGCCTGACATCAAGGTAAAGCAGAAAAAAATATTACACAACATTTTTTTTATGACTTAGATTTTTTTACACAGTGAAATTGTCACATAGCTTCAATTAAAAGGTGGGTTTGGGTAATAAAAAGGGTAAAACCATCCTTTAGGGTTTATCTACCTGCAGTTTTGTCTGTCTGCATGAGTTCTTGTGACATAACCTCACTCCCAAATGTTTGACCTCCTGTGACCTCAGTATGACCCGGTCAGCGCTGACTGGCTGGGGATGCCCCCCCTCCCGTCTCCCCGCTTCCTGTTTGGGCTGTCCGAGGCGGAGAACTCCATCTTTGTTATGGGCGGGAGGGAACTGAAGGAGCAGGAGCACACACTGGACTCAGTGTTGGTCTATGACAGACAGTAAGTACGAGTTAATGCAAATCATTAAATGGACTGCTGCTCTCAGGACTGAATCCTAATTAACTTTCATCTTTACAGATCCTTTAAATGGG
Organism: Serranus cabrilla; assembly: GCA_903364295.1. NCBI lineage: Eukaryota > Metazoa > Chordata > Actinopteri > Perciformes > Serranidae > Serranus > Serranus cabrilla. Next base: position 461,900 of record CAFUXE010000076.1, read on the forward strand.
GTGAATCAGAGCCAATTCCTTACCCGGTCTATGGGCATGCAACGATATCCCACAATGATGTTGTTTATGTGATTGGGGGAAAGGGAGACAACAAGTGAGTATTAAGTGGGATCAAAACGTTAATATCCATCTGTTGCAACTGTGGAGTCTTTATTATTTAATCCAGCAACACATGGGAAAGGAATATTTTCTTAATAAGTGATATAAAAACACAATTTTCTTTGTCTCTCTTGTGAAAAGGAGCTGTCTAAATAAGATGTGTGCATACGACGCCAAGAGATTTGAATGGAAGGAGCTTGCACCCATGAAGGTTGCACGCTCTTTATCTGGAGCCACCGTTCATAAGGACAAGATCTATGTGGCAGCAGGAGTCACCGACACCGGGCTGACCGACTCTGTGGAGGTGTACGACATCGCTACCAACAAGTGAGTTCCTAGAAATCAGTAAGTAGAGCTGGCAAAAGTCAGTGCGGGTGCCACATGCAGTTAGTGTCACAGTAACTGGCCACAAGGCATGTGCCAACTGCTCAAGGCATGAAGTCACCAGAGGGCCCTCAAATTACAATTACAAATGTGATTTCTTGTGCGGTTTTAAATGTGCACTTTGCAGAAAGAGGAAATCCTACTGAAGACATTGTTTGGTTTACCTGGTGATTGCATTTTTAAACTTTCCTGCAGTTTACTTGTTGTTTCACATGACTCATTTCAGTCTAAATGGACACGATGTAATTTTCTATTACTCTGGGTCTCTAAACTACAACAATAATAAAAGGCAGAGTTTGTCTGAAATTTTTAGCCGGGAGCTGAAGTATCTGCAAAGGTCAGACCAGGTGATTTATAAGGTGATTTCATGTTAAAAATCTGTGTTTCTCCTACAGGATACTTTATTATTTCCATTCTCTATTACTTCCTTGGTATCTGAGAATATCTTGTGATTGATTTACATTATCTCTTCTGATTTTTTTTTTGATGCATCTGTATCCGATAACTAAAATCTTTATTCAGGTGAAAATATATTGTGTTAAAAACAACCATTTATTAAAAATTGTGCTGTAAAAATGTAACTTAAAACTGAAGGAAATGTCAACTTTTGAGAGCTTCTGGCGGACAAACTCAACACTGACACATACCCAAATGGGAGCATCGACAGGTGACCAAAGGAAACAGTTACATTGATTAAAATTACAGATTTCTTTAGGTTTGAAAATTGTTGGAATAAATATATTAAAGGGATGTAGACATTTTTAGATCTTTTTATGCAGAACTTTGAAAAGGTTTTAGCTTAAGAAAGGCTTGGGCCCTCTTGAAGTGTATTACACCTTAACTGAACTGTACCTGTGTGTGTGTGTGTGTGTGTGTGTGTGTGTGTTTACATTTTTCAGGTGGTCAGACTTTGAGCCGTTTTCCCAGGAGCGCAGCTCTCTGAGCCTGGTGTCTTTGGCTGGCATGCTGTACGCTGTGGGAGGTTTTGCCATGATGCCTTTAGAGGAAAGTGATGAGATGGTTCCCAAAGAGATGAACGACATCTGGAGGTGGGTCATAACCATAACGGACATATTTATTAATCCATCCACTCCTGGTAACTTAATAAATAAACTAGCCTTTGTCATGTTGGATCACAGCAAGTAAAACAGGAAGACTCATTTTCAAAGTCAGAAACCATTAATATATACTGATTACTTGCTTCTCAAAGTGTGTCAGAGTTTTACCTTTCATGACCAGAGTCTGTTGACCTCCTCAGGTTTGATGAGACAGAGAGGAAGTGGAATGGGATCCTCAAAGAGATCCAGTACGCTTCAGGGGCCACCATTCTGGGGGTCCGTCTCAACACCCTGCGCCTCACCAAGATGTAAAAGCCCCTCAGACCTGCTTGCTAACAGAAATCTGTGCACAGTGACATCTAACATTAGTAGAGATGTAAATTACTGTGGTGTTCAGTTTGTACCAATAGGTTGTACTTCTGGCTCAATATAATGTTCAATTTTCTTTTCTGATTGAAGACATTTTTATATACGTGTGTTTCAGTGATTGAGATTGTAAACTGTCTGTAGCCCATTGACATTTTTTGCACTGTAATGGAATAAAATGTAAGTATTTGACACCACCTTGAAAATCAAGGGCAAGAAGTTGTGCATTTCCCAACAGATGGCAGCAAAGTCATTGTGTAGGTGCCTTTAGAGAGCTCGGCTGCAACGTGATGCAGTTTAAAAACATTTCAGTTCTCCATGCAGGAACAAAAACAAAGCACACACCTCCATTTGCAATAATATATCTATACTGTTTAATATTGAAATGATTTAATTACGCTCTGCTGTGTTACAGACAGTAAACACTAGTCAATAATACAATAAAAGACAGAAAATACAGTCTAATGTTATTAGCACCTCTAGACACTATCGTCCTTGTACGGTTTTTAGTATTTTTATATAGCTGAACTTGACAACTACTGCCTACACATGGTCTTTGTACACCAGAGTTAACTAAGACATAGTGTTTACATTATAAAGTAGAGAATCAGCAAATAACAGTACACATTATGATTTAACACAGCTGCAGTATGAGTAAGTATGGGAAATGTAGAGGGTATGTGGATAATACATCTTTGAATTGACTATGGCATTGGTGCCTATGGTTAATATCACACATATTTTTGCTCAAAAAAGGGGAAAAGTCACCCTTGTACAAACTTATTAGAACAGCCAACCAAACTTTCACATGCAAAGTAACCAACAACATTTGTTTCTCAATTGTATGTTTTAGTTTAGGCCTGTGGAGCCCCATACCTGACAAGTGAACACATTAATCCATAATACTGTCCATTATAAATAATCTTTAACCTAAATTCATTTGGTAAGAAAAGCAAAGTGTAACATTTGTAGAATAATAGCAACTGTGTGGCTAGCTAGCTTAACTGAAAACCCTGGTCACTAAACATGCTGAGGAACAGCATTGTTAGCTTGCTCGCTAGCTAGCTGAAGCTAACCTCTGTTATAAAACTACACCAGTCAGTACAAGTAATAGTAGCAACCTATATACTCTGCTGTTTTATCACTGTATGAACTCTTGTAACAGTCGCTAAACTATTTTAGCTGGCAAGCTAACAAAAACAAAGTTATCTAGCTAAGGCTAATTGATGCTAGCTAGCGAATATCGTCAATGATCTTCAAGTGTCTTTAGTCTTTATTGCAGACCACAATGAAAGTCTCAAATTCTATTATTGTGCACCATCTTTAACATTTTGCAAATACCTGTGATTTAATTTCTCTTTTCAAACAAACTGAGCTCAAATACAGCATGTAGCCTTTTGCTTTTTTTAACAAGTGATTGGAGATTAAAGGAAAAGCGTAAACTTTCATATTTTTGTTTAATAGGTATGAACAAAACGATTATTAAAAAAAAAAGAAATAATTAATGGATTAGCTGTAGCTTATATAAAATGTCAGAACTTACAACACACTGAGAAAAATAAAAAATATTCACATTTTTAGAAGCTGGATCCAGATCATTTTGGAATACTCTTTAAAAATGAAGTAAAAATGATTATTTGATATTCAAAGTAGTAATTTTCTGGCACATGTTTGGAGGATGTTTTCAGATATATTTTTGACTCATGTGTTACCTTTTGTCAATTAAGGGGCTCCATAAATTTCCACCCAAAATACGGGTAGATAAAAAAGTGCTCCTACTTTTTTTTTAAAAAAAGGAGCATTTTTCATCTTCATAAGAATAACACATTTCTTTAAATTCTTACATACATACAATCCTCTCTCTCTCCGATAGCATCATGAAACTTTAATGACTGCTACTTAAATAAAATAGCAATATTCCCAAGACTTTCTTGAAGCTGAAGGCCACAGAATCAAATCCTTCTCGATACACACTTAGGCTCTAGCAGCTGAACCCGAAAAATACAAGTCCCACAAGAGACCCAACTTGGCAATCCCATGAGCACTCTGCTTTGTACCAACTGCCATGCTCAATGCTTCATTATGTGACAAACATTTGCCTTGGGTGCAATGCAGAATGCACAGTCACTGTGGTGTTTAGGCACCCACTTAATCACTGACAACCCCTCATTTAAGGACAAGGGCAGGTCCACCTTTGCCTAATCTAATACAAGCCTTTGGCTGCTAGCCTTAATAAAGGAGAATTTGGCTAATTAAAAGACATAAAGCCTACTTGCCTAGACTATAGGACTCCTTAAGACTGTGCAAAATTTCCCTTCTCTGTGTCTAGAATCTCAGCTTTACTGCTATTTAACCTTTAAATAAAACTTACAAGATTGTTATTCTTTTTTAGGATTTGGGAGACATCAGGGCTCATAAATATCTGCCTGTGATACATTTTTAATGCACAGTTTAATCAAGTGTTGCCTTGAAGAAGTCTCAGATGGGGTTTGTCTTGTTTGTAGCTGGATTTAGGGAAGACTTGTTCACTAAATTATCCAAGACAAATGATAAACATGTAAATTGTGTTTTCCAGGATGCTTTGACACTTCTTTCAAACACTGCGTCATGAACTAAATATCCAATATAATGCGTAAAGTGGATTAAAAGAACATTAACATTGACTTTTTTTGCAATTAAATGGATAAATTGACCTCAGATGATCTGCTCAGTGGCATTCATCTCCAAAATGATGATCATAATGCAACTTGTTTGAAATATTATAACAGCGATTGATTAATACAACACTATTTTGGAAGCCCGTAACTTAGTAGATTCTAGTATAATATTTCAGACTGTTTCCAAGCAGGTACATACATGAGCACTTCTTTTTGAGGGGTCTGAATAAACAGTTTTGACGTCCCTTTGGTCTAAATAAAATGTTGTTTCAGGGGACTGAACACCTGCCAAGGACACATTTTCTAGCACAGACTGCATTTTTGTAATTTCCTATAATCTTACGTTTAAAAAAACACACCTGCCATCAGCAGATTTCCATTCATATAACCGCTTCTGTGTCAGCCTTCAAACCATACGAGCTGAACTGGAGTATAAAGTGCTCACAATAATTGATATCTTTCTCATTACTCAATTTGGCAACTGACACCTTCCTTTACAATTTCTCAAAGCATGAAATATAACAGTCACATAGTAGAGCCCCTTCAAAGGGAGCAAAGCTAAACTAATCTCTCTTAATTATGGTGGTGATCGGAGAACAAGCCAATCAGAAACAGCCAAAGCTGAGCTGTGCGCATAGATACTTGTTAAAGAGCCACACAGTGTCTGACACACAGAAACACCAGTTAAACTGCAGCGTGACACATAACTAACCGCTCTGCCACTCCGGCAACAAACTAACAATGAACTCTGATCAGAATTTAAACAAATTATTTTTTAAAAATTGACGGTAATTTGCAGATTTTGTTGATCATTTAGAGCTTTAAAATCCACACGGCACATTTAGACGTAAAATGTTTGCCTTTGGATTTAGCAGGCTGTGTGGAAGTCATTTTCTCAGTACACATCTCTTCTATCTGCATACATGTTCCCCATTATAGGGCTAGTGTGGCAATCAAATTCAAAGTGCATAAATCAGTAGTATTAACTACTATTCCTCCTCCTGAACCATCAGCTACTATCATTATCCATAACACAGAAACATTCAAATCCCTCAGAGAATAAGGCGAACACACAAACTATAACCACAGTATTTCAGTTTTGTCTCTTGGGCTAGTGCTTCTCCAAACAGTGAAGTGGGAAAATACTTGGTAAGTACATGTTTAGCCTTTTCTTATGATCCCAAAGTACTATTATCTTCTCCAGTGATAACCAGAGACGCACTATGAATGATAATGTACTCTTAAGGGAGGCTTTTCTCTTCCCTAAGTGTCGTTAAGAGAGTGCAATTTACTAAGATACCACAAGAGAGCAACAGTCCTTTTGTTTCTGTGACATTGCCTTTAATCCTCCTCTCTCTGTCAACAATCACAAGCCCCATCTACCAACGACTATCAATCCTTAGATGGGTATAAAATGTTGGCAGTTACCTCATCAAACTGCTCGAAATGTCTAAGTTGTAGCTCATTTCTGACCCTGGAGCTCTCTTTCCAGTAAGGCTAAAATTGGATTTATCACAGCCAGAATATACTCAACAATTTAATAGCTCTAGACTTTTCATTTAAGGGGGCAGTCTCAAACTGGACCCTGTACAAAAGCAGCAAATCAAAGTACAAAACATGTGTTAGACACATGAAGAAACCAAACAAAAAGTACCATATTCAAATAACATCTGGCCCTAACCATTTAACCATGGCAGTTTAAGAGATACATGTAGCTGGGGTGAGCTAAGACGTAAGACTACACTAAGGTGCTTCAATTTGTCTTTTAAATAAAACAATGAACAGCTTATCACATTTACAAAAGCTTATCCACAAATTTCCAACTTTCGGTAGTACCAGCCAAGACAAACGTGGGGGCACATTCAAATGACTCTCCAAATGTAAACATGAGGAATTAATCACAAGGAAGAAACACATCTTAACATTATTTACAGGTTAACGGTACACTACAAATAGGCTATCTATAGCTAGATAAAGTGAGCGGGAGTGCATCGATAGTGCACAGACTCTTTTTGGATAATTAATTGATTGATTTAAAGTATTATTTTGACATTTTGGGAGGGGTGCTTATTTTCTTTCTTAGACAGATTTAGATGAGAGGATCAAAGCTCATATCTGTGGCTCATTAGCTTAGCTTAGCATAAAGACAAGAAAAGGGATGAAACAGCTAGTTTAGCTCTGTTTAAGGTAACAAAATCTGCTAACTAGATCTTCGAAAAAGCGCAAACTTAACAAACTAAATCTTGTTTGTTCAACCTGTACAAATACTGAAGAGCAAAAACCACAATTTGTGATTTTACAAGGAAGCTAACAAACATATTTTGTTCCCTTTCAGAAGAGCCTGGCTTGCTAAAAAGCAACACATTTCACTCCAATAAAACTACTCCTTTTACACACGCACTGAGTCCTGAAATTTTGTAGACATAACCTGTAGGAGCTGCATGTGAGAACGTAAATGTAAAAATCAGTTGGAACAGACAAACAGACTTCAGCCTGCCAGCTTCCTATTGCATAAAGTCTACGCAACATCTGATTGAGCTTATATGTTAATAGATCCGGTCATTCTCTGGAGAATTCACTGCAAGTGAGTGGGCCAGTTGATGATGCAGGCCAGTTGATGGCACTGGTGGGAAACTGGTTACATACAAACATTAGGGTGCAGAGCAGGCCTGTCCAAACTATTACAAAAAGGGACACGTGGCTGCAGGTTTTCCTTCCAAACAAGCAGGATCACACCAGGCAGAAAGAGTCATTTAATCAGCTGATCCTAGTGATTGGACAAATCATTGATTGGCTGGAACAACAACATGACCCTTTATGCAACAGTTTGGACATGTCTGGTGTAGAGGAAGGGCTATTTAGACGAAGATGGCAGTGAAAATGTCTAACTGGAGAAACAACATGATTGGGGAACTTCTGTCAGGAAGGGTCGATACTAAAATCTAAGGAATGGCAGTTGACTTTTGCACGCTCTACCCAGGTGCCACCCTGTGACTAAACCGGCAGAGTGTTCCCAGTAGGTAACTGTGTCTGACAAGGACAATCTCTTGTGTGCTACATGTGTAAAAGGGCAAGATCTGATGCTTCGGACACTGTTCATGGAAGAAACCTGCCAAAACTAGATTTTATATGTAAATGATCAGCTGGTAGGTGATTTTTTTTAACCTTAAAACCGAGTCAAGCTAGCTGTTTCCTTAGCTAAGCTAACCAGCTGCTGGCTGTAGCCTCACATTTAACATACATTTAATTTAAAAGTGGGATTGAGCTTCTCATCTTTTTCTTGCTAAGAAAGCAAAAAAGTGTATTTCCCAAAATGTCGAGCCTTTAAGGGAAGAACTTTTTACCGACATAAATTTGATTCTATTCTTTCAGTTTTTCCCCCGGTAGGTTTATGACAAATAATTGTCAAAAGTGCACGTAGAGTCACAAATGTTGGCGGGTTGTATATACTGCACTGTAACTTTGATCAGCTTCTTCAGATCGCTGTTATAAGAAACTGACACATTTATAATAGTGACGTAATCATAAGGAGCCCTTTAAGTGATGCGCTCTGTTGTGCCAAAAGTACTGACTGTCAGTGCTCTTTGAGAGATTTAGGCATTATCATATAATGTTTATCATTTCACAATATACATCATGATGAAATGTGCACACTTAATTAGCTACATAAGCAGGTTTTTGTGAATATTAATATCCCTACGCTCTTGGTATTCTGCAAACTAATTACATGGATCGGGTTTAGTTTGGAAATAATAATAACATTAGATTTTAAACCTACACATATACTGTAGGTCCGAGTACATAAGGTTTTTTTACTAACAAGTCACAGAAAAGTGCGATATCGCCTCAAAGCCAGATCTACAGGAGAGGAGAGCACTTGCTTAATGTAAGCAAAAGATGAGAGTCAACAAATTACTCCATCTCCTGACTCGGGGGAAGCTCAAGCGTTGATTAGCTGAACGTAGATCTGAAGATCCTCATCTCACATCTCTCACACACACCGTCACAAACACCACACACTGCATTGCACGGCCGACTCTGCGCGCACCAGAAGTTCTCTCCTGTCCTTAAAAATTGACGTTAACGTGCCACAAATTACACACGATCACAATTATAAAAATGGAGACAATTAGGAGTACATTTTAAATATCACTAGAGTTAAATGTAAGGTGCAGGATCGATTATAAATGCTGTATAACATTATCTAACTATAGCAGGTGAGCTAACAGGATTTGGTTATTGGCAATGCCATATACATGTATATGCTCAGAGACAAATCAGCATTTGGTTATTGCTGGGTCAGACCAGAACCACTCGCTACATCTTGGCAGAGAACGATCAAAAATAAAACACTTTTTTCTCATCATAATGTGGTTCTCGCTCGACTGATGACCCCGGTGTGAGTGAGGATTTAGGAAACTCTTCCTCCCGCTTTGTAAAAGATGCTACAATCAATGCATTGTGCAAGGCTCTGGAGAGATGTGTGTGTGGTGGTGGAAAATACCAAATGAAACCAGAACAGAGTTGTGAAAATCATGAGGAGAAGCATGGTGACGACACGTCCTACTGGACTCTGAGGTTATCTATTGTATTTAACAGAGTAAAAAATAACTATTTCTTATTGTGGTAGGTGTATGTGTTTTTATGAGGCCTCCGTGTAGCCTTCAGTCAGTTTTTTCCCCTCAGTGTAAATGTCACTGAGGTGCATCACTCTCCCGCTGCAGGAGTCCTCGTAAAAGCTCTAAGAAAAACAAAAGTAACAAAAGTGCTTTCGATGCTACAGAGATTTGTTAGTTGTTGGAGTTCATCCTACCGGCAGAGAACAGGGGAGGCGGTGGGGGTAAATGAGGGGTGGGAGGCAGCCCCCCCATGGAGTGCAGCAGGGGGAGAGACAGCTGGGTGCCATGGAGGGGGTGCGGGCTAGAGGCAGCAGCGGGTGTGGTCGCAGACGTGGCGGGGAGCGCCGTCCCCAGCTGCACCTGACTGGAAGAGTCCACGGCGGGCGAAGCCAGGGGCTGATGGAGGCCGAGGGGGTCGTTGCCGTCTGTAACCATTGGGTTGCTGACGCGGAAGCACTTCTCCCTGTGGGCCTTGAGCATGTTGGAGAAGCGGAAGCGCTGGCCGCACACCTCGCAGGGGTAGGGCTTCTCCCCGGTGTGGGTGCGGCGGTGTCGCTTCATGTTTGGCCGGCTCGTGAAGCTCTTCCCACAGATCTCACAGATGTACGGCTTCTCTCCTGCACAGAGAGGGACACAAAGAGCTCAAAAACAGAGGAGGGTCTAGCTGCAGAGCTCCAGGCTCAGGCCCACCTCCTCCATCAGGCCCTTTCAGGTCATGAGTTTGAAGAAGGAAGTTTAAATGCTACGACTACAACCAAGAACACCAAGGTGAACAATTAATCTCTAATATTTCTGAAATGCATGAAAAAAAAGAAAATCAATATTTCTATAAACCACACTCTAGTTATTAGCGTTAGCAAGCTTTGCTAATGTTATTATTCTTTAGCAAAATAACATTAGCGTTAGCGTTCAGCTTTTTGCATTTTCTTTTTCTGTTGTTGTAGTTTGTTTTAACTTTATTGTATTTGTTTGTATTCTTAGCTAGGATTTGTCATGGAACGTTGATAATGTTAGCATAATAGCACCCCTCCTCCCTATGTTGGGCTTGCTAGCTAGTTGCAAAAAGCTTATTGTAATAATTTCAGACAAATGACATTAGCAAAATCTAGCTAAAAAGTTAGCATTTTAGCAGCTAGTCAGAAATTTCTGACTGATAGAGACCAAAACAGAGCTAAAAAAGGAGAGTAAGTATTGGACATCCATTCATCAAGGGTCCAGAGACACAACTGTAAATAAGTGCTAATGTTACTGCAAGTGTACACAGCTAACTGTTTGCTAACATGTTAGCCGTCTCCACTCATGGCCCCATAGAGTTTTTAACCACTAGTTGTCTTATGGTGCAGAGTGGGAGAGTTGGTCCATTTTGCTGGTGCTTTGACTTTGAAAATCCTCATCAGTAGTGACTCACCAGTGTGTGTCTTCATGTGTTCGTCAAAGTACTGTTTCATGTTGAAGTCCTTTCCGCACCACTGGCACATGAACTGCTTGTGTCCGATGTGGATGCTCATGTGGGAACGCAGCTGGTATTTGTACTGGAAGCGCTCGCTGCAGTTCTGAAATGGCACACAATGAACATTTTCACACACAAAGTCTTAGCAATCAGAAACATTATCATAAATGGCAATCACCAAAAGTATACTTGATAGCATTTATTCCATGACTTTTGTGATAAATGTATTGTAAATAAAACTGTTAACATAAAAGGAAAAACCTAAAACCGGTCAATCCCCTTTGACATATTTAATCCAGACGCCAGCTGTGAGTTTTATTTCTGTAAGACACATTGTTTCAGATTTCAGTAATAAAATCTTGAGCATCTATTGTGAAATATTAACTTTATAATGAGTATTACACAAGATGAGTTATGCAACTTAAAATATGAGATTTGTTTAAAAACTTGATTTATTATGGTCTTTTAACAAGGAAACAGCTGCTAACTTAATTTAGTACCTTTTTTAAACTGACAGAGCCAAGCTAGCTGTTCCCACCTGTTTCTAGTCTCTATGCTAAGCTAAGCTAAATGTAGGAGCCTCACAGGAACCTACTTTAAACTCCCTGTGGTTGAGCGTATCAATCTTCTTTTCTAACTCCTGGCACAAAATGTATTTCCCAAAACTTTAAAATATTCCTCTAATCAGTTTGGTAATTCTATCAAATACTCCCACACCCAATTAATGCAGCTAAAGCTACAGCCATGTTCACAGAGGGAGAGGCAAACTATTCATTTTAAGTGTGGTGTTGAGTGAGAATGATGCCAAAAAAAGCACAAAACAGTCTGAATACATAATGGGGATCCTGGTGCATAAAGATAGCAAAATGTTTTGTTAATGACAGTGCTTTTTCTTCGATCAGCACATCAGGATTGCTGCCTTATCTTGGTAAACTTTGGTGTTTTAAAGCATTAGTCCAAATAAACCAAAGTCGTACATTAGCAAAAAACAAACTAAGTGTATGTATAGATGGATATAGCAGCTTTAGTTTCCTGTTGGAAAGGGCTGTCTGACAGTATAGAAAAGCAGTAAAAATATTCAATATATAGTTTCTACTTAAACTGATATTAAAATATTGAATTTTTTAGGTGGCAAAAAATATATTTAGCTGCTGCCTCCATCTACAGCTGAACATTACTTCGCTCCCGTGCTTCCATTTACTGTAATACACTGAAAAGTGCCTCGTACAGCCCCACTTCAGAAAATTCAAACTATCCCTTTAACATCAGTATTTTATAAGCAACGGGCATAAAGAGACTCATTAAATTCAAATTACATTCTACAGTCGACACCCATCATTTCAGAAATTACAGGTTTTAAACCGGTGGATATCTCAGTTGGAGTGAAACACTTCATGTGAGTTAAGTAGAGACGAGCAGCAGCAGCAGCAGCAGTGTATTAAAGGAGCTCAAACCTCACACTTGAAGGGTTTCTCTCCTGAGTGCTGCAGAGAGTGAACCTTCAGGGACATGCTGCGCTTGAACGACTTCCCGCATGTCTCGCAGGTGAACGGCATGTCCTTCGTATGGGCTAAACACACAGACACACACACACACAGAGTAAAGGATAAGTTAATGGTATTCAATACTGAGCCACTCAATAGCTGCAGGAGGACAAATAAGCAAACTGCTGCCCTAAATAGCACTCAAAGGACTAGTGTGTAGGACTTAGGGGCATCTATTGGCCGAAATGGAATATTCATAATGACGTTTAATTAGGATAATAAATTACAAACGTCACATTTCCCAATAGAAGTCTATGGGTAACAGTCCTTTTTGGCCCGATGGCGCCATGTGATGGACACAGAAGTTGTAATTCCACCATATGTTGAATTGGCTTCAACCACACTGGTCTCCCCTGAACAACGACCCTATAGGTTGTTTGTTCAGACAGTAAAATACGACCCATGTTTACGTTTTTGACCACCCTCCATCGCCCTCTAGCGGCCGTAGTAATTATGAATTACTAACAGACAAACCCAAATCTAGACCAGTTCTCCAGTCAGAAAACTATTGCAGAAGAAGGAGCCACACGATGACGTTATTAAAGACCACCAGTCAAAAATCAAATGGTGAAAAACCATGTCTGTATCATTAACCAACGGTGTATCCAGTTGTCTTTATACATCCATGTTAAAAACATGGCAGACAACTTGATAATATATGACATATATGAAGGTTTAATCCTCCTTGCCCTACTCTCACTTCAAAAAATAAAACCTTTTTGTGATATTTCAAGACTTTTTCAAGGTTTTTTATGCAGAAACTGAAAATTTGCATTAATGCAGGTGTATGTAATTGCACCTACTTGTTCTAAAGAGGGCTTTTTGCTTTTTTATGCTACCTCAAGGCCACCGTAGCTATCAGGCATGCTTGGAAAGGGAGGGGTTAGCAGAGGAGTAGTCAGTGTCCCACTGCTAGATGCCACTAAATCCCAAACACTTCTCCTTTAAAGAACAACACTGTTGTTTTTTTGTTTATTTACGATGCTGAAGACAAGGATCTGTCTCATCTGGCAAATAATGCATTTCCTCTAAAGTTTCCACACCGATATATCCAGTCAATTTGACTCAATGGCACACAGTACTTTATATAAGCCTGTCTTTTATTTACCACTGAAACACAGATGGACACAGGGAATGAGGTAAGGCCGTCTGGAAAATAAGATCCTAATCTCTCCCAAAAAGTGGAAGAGGAAAGCAACACCCAAAACAATTCGCACACAACAATCAGTGGAAGAGGAAGTCTGAAGTAACAAACGGCGACCAATCAGCTCCGCTGATGTCACAGCCACTCACCGACCATGTGCTTCCTGACGTGGGCCATGGTGTAAAACTTCTTCTCACAGATCTCGCAGGAGAACTTCTTCTCGGCGTAGCCATGGACTATCTTGTTGTGCTCATGTAACGACCAAAGCTTTTTGAAGGCCTTACCACATGTGACACACTGATAAGAGAAAAAGACAAGAAAAAATACAAAGGAGAAGGCGAAATATAGTTATTACCGGAGTTATTTGTGTATCATCTGGAACAGTCTTTGCAAACACAGTCCAGGTGTGTGAGCTTACACAGACACTTGAGTGTGCACTGTACCAAAAAAGCAATTAGAGTCAGTAGATTAAAGCAGCAAATGATCTTCAAAACCACAGCAGGAGTCCAGCTGTGCACTGCAGAGTGGAGCTACTGAGACACATCAGAATTTATTATTACTGACTGCCAGAGTTACTGACTGCTGTTAATATATTTACATGATTGCAGCTGTGCATGTACTAATTATTAACTAAGTATACTTTAAAAAGCAGAGACAAAGCACTCAGGTTTGTGTCTAAAGAACAAATTATGATAAAACCGGTCACATTGCCTTCTATAATAATGATAGTCTCGTTACAAACAAACAATTATATCCTCAAGGCCATTCTTGCATCAAAAGCATTGTGGACTGATGTTTGATTTAAGCATCCTTTTTAAGAGAATATAACTACACGCTGTGACCTTGAGATCAAAACATATATTTTTTAAGTTTTTGCACCTAAAACATGCAGATATCTTTTAAGGGAGTGTCCAGCCCAGTAGTAGGTGGAGAATTAACTTCTTTACTCATGAAAAAGTACTAATACTACACTGTAAAAATACAAGTTAAAGTCCTGCATTGTAAATAGTAAAGTGTGGAATCAGGAAATCGCAGAAAAATCTTTAATGAACTAAACTAAAAATAATTTAAAATAGGTTTATATAACTAAGAAAAAGCAGCAGATTCTTAAATAACTGAAGCTGGAACCATAGATTTTTTGTCATTTGCACAACAATGGAGTAGTTGCCAATGAATTTAAGAAGTCAGTCGACTAATTACTTAATTAACTAATCAGTGGTTCGTTACAGTTTATTTCCTCTCCTCTCAACGGTGTCATATCCCCTTAGCACATGTTTCGGCCTTGTGGTTAGGGAAAACCAGAAGCTGAAATAGCTGTCATAAACTGACTTTTACCCCGTTTAAAGCCACATTTTTATGAAATACTTTTCAGATCTCAGTTGTTGTTAACCTGCTCTGCTTGTTTTTGAGAGGAGGAGAACTCTACAACAAACACTGAAGGACTCCTTAAAGGGTTGTTGTTTTGATTGAGAGACCCCGAGCCACAGAAAATTACACACTGCGCACTGAAATATAAGTGGATATCAAGTTTCTTTATTTTATGTCAAGACTGCTTGCTATTGTTCAACAAAGAAGATGTGCTTGTGTGAAATTCACCAGAGTTGAATCCTACCTGGATGCTCTTCTCACAGTCGGTCTGTTGGTGCAGCAGCAGCTCGCTCTCCAGCAGGAAACGCTTCCCACAGTTAGTGCAGATCTGCATGCGGTTGTGGGTGACGTTCATGTGTTTCTCCAGGTACCAGCGGTTGTTGAAGACGCGAGGGCATTTCTTACACGGCAAATGTTGCTTCTCCTCCAGCCTCACCTTCTGGCCCAGGCCCTCGTCCAGCGTCCTCTTCCCGCCCTGCCGCTGGTTGGCCAGCGTGGCCTCTGCGAGTGTCTGCCGCATGGAGGCGGTTGTACCCGCCATGGCGAAGGCTCTGGTGCCCCGGCGAGGTCGCTCCATCATGGCCGGCTGCTCCAAGCCTGGAATGTTTAGGGTGTTCTCCTCCTCTTCCTCATCTTCCTCCTCATCTTCCTCCTCACTGCTCGGCCCCAGTATGTCCGCCCTCTTCAGGTCGTCGTCATCCTCCTCTCCAACCGTGTCATCGTTCTCCACCTCGTTCTCCTCATCGTCTTCTGATGCTCTCTCGTTGTTGTGGCAGCAGCCAAACATGCTGACCACCTCATTGGCGGCGGCTGATTTGCTCTCTGAACCCTTTGACACATTGAGGGTCTGGTTGTTGAGGTTGACTTCAACAATAATCTGATCTCTGTTGAAGGAGGCGTGGCCGTCTGCGCTCTTCAACTCCTCGCCATTGCTCTCGATTTTGCACAAAGCGGACACACCTGTGCTAGCCCCGCCCCCTGACCCCTCCTCCTTCTGGTAATACTGTTTCTGCTGCGAGGCCGCCTTGCTCGCCTCCTCCACTCTGACTGAGAACGGGCTGCTGCCTTCCCTCTTGTACACCCTCCCCAGCTCCGACTCCTGTTTGATCTCCGAGTACAGCTGGCTGGAGGGCATCGCTACAGCAGCTGGGTCAGCGCCACCGAGCCCCTCCTGATTGGCCATATCTGCGCAGGTGGCTCTCAGCGAGTGGCTGCTGATGAGGTCGCGACAGGAGGCCGCGATGTCGCTCATCTGAAGCAGGGTAGCGGCGTTGAGCACGTCGCGGACAGTGCGGCTGCTCACCAGCAGTTTGGAGGTGTAAATGAAGTTGAGGATTTGCTGCAGGCCCTGTGAGGTCAGGGCGTCCAGCGACAGGTCCACCCGCCGCAGCTGCTTGCTTTGTGCAAAAAGCGAGTGGAAGAAAGGGCTGTAGGCCGCCAGCACGCCCTTGTGGGCCGGGAAGGTGCTGTGCTGACGCACCAGAACGATGTCGACGTCACACAGGTCAGGCTGGAAGAGGCGCTGCTCGTTCAGCCTGTCCATCAAACAGGTGAAGTGCAGAGCCACATCCTCCACCAGGGAGAACTCAGCAGAGGGGAAGTCTGTGGTCTTCTCCACTATGAGCTGCAGAGGGTGGAGGAGAAGACAGAAAGACAGAGAAAAAGCTAAGATACCATGTTGTAACATCATCAGTTAAAGGGACAGTTCACCCCCAAATCAAAATACATATATTTCCTCTCACCTGTCGTGTTATTTATCAATCTAGATGGTTTTGGTTGCTTAGTGCTGGAGATACTGACTGTTCCCTGCTCTCTAACATATTTGTGAAAAACTTTACAGCAATGCTTTCACTAGAAATCATGACCCTGTTACTCAAGATAACTAGAGACCTTGTTGTAAGAAGTTTCAAGTCGGAACTACTTTGTAGCAGACTACACCCATCAACCATATCACTGCTCAGTAGGAAGCGTGCAGCGGCTCAATGACGAGAGGCTGGTGCTTGTGACAGCACAGGATGTAAACATTAATTGCATTCTCCTTGGCTGAGCTGCTTCAAGTGGTGATATGATTGGCAGACGTAGTTCGTACAAAAAGTTCCAACACAAAACTGCTCACAACAAGAGCTGTGGATTATCTCGACTAACCACATCACGATTTCTGGAAAAACAGATTTCAAATATATATTTTTTGGGGCACTTTGAACAACACAAGCAAAGTTTCATATTGTCCCATTATATTTCAGCAAAGGCAGACATCTCTAATGCCGATATCTCCAAAACTTGGCAGCTCACAGCAAAAAACAATCTAGATTGATAAATCGTATTGCAGGTAAGAAGAAAAATAAATACTTTTTCTTTCGGGGTAAACTGTCTCCACAGCAGCACATTGGTGCCACCAGGATGAAAAAAAAACAAACTTTAGCTCAAACTTTTGTTTCTTGTTATAAAGAGGAAACTTTTCTTTTTTTTCCTTTTTTTTAAAGAAACTATTCCTGTTATCATTCCACTTTGTTTTCTTATCAAAACACTTTCTTGTTACTGCACAAAAGCTGTGTATCTGCTTAAAACAAACTTCTTCTTATAATACAAGTTGGTATGAAGAAACCTCCACATGGTGTTAAAACAGATAAAAAGGTCCATCATGGCCTGAAGAACCCCGTAGCCTATAGGGTGATTGTATAACATGATCGATGAACATAAACATGATGATGTTGACATGTGGCCGGGTGGTTTATGGATTATTGCTGTGGCTCGCTTTATTTGTTTGTCTATGTAAACTAGGAATTCTAAACAAAGGGCAGGAAATGCTGCTGCATTTGGACCCGGTAGATGCTTTGTATTTGTCCTATAAAAAGTAACATTTGATTAAATATTGGATAAAAAAGTTTCACTAACTAGCCTTTTTCTGAAAACTCTCGACTAAACCTTAATGCAGGTGGAGCAGAAAAAGGTTTCTTTTTCTTTTGTAATTTCTTTGTTTTGGGCCAAATTTTCATGCTCAAATAAATTAATAAGAGCTGATTTTAATCATATAACACTTTGTGGTTTTCAGTCTGTTTAGTGCACTTGCACAAAGTCACAGACTGCATGCATGCTGCACGATGCGATACGAGAAAAATCAAAAGGTGTAACACTCAGCGCTCTGTGCAAGGTCCTCAACTTCCCAAGGTGGGTTTATTTTAGCACAGGAAGGGCAGGGTTTCGATCCAGACGGGATGTGAGTGGGGACAGAGCAGCAAACAGAGCAAACACACACACACACAGAGACACACTCACACGCATATGTGATGTGCAACCATGCACAAACAACACAAATGCACACACACACACACACACACACACACACCAAACACAAACACAGTGTCTGGTCTCTGCAAGGACTGACTGGTCTGAGCATTGGTATTCAGTACCATCTCCCCCCCATTAGCCGGCTCTCTCAGCACACCCACTCACTACACTGTCCCTGAGGAACGGAGAATTATGCACAAGACAAAACACGTCCGGAGAAATAATTAGGGAAACCATGCCGAATAAATACTAACTAACCCTGCAAACAATTAATGGAATTTATCATTCTGGCCGTCTCTTGAAGGCAGAATGGGACAAGTATTAATATAAACCTTGTTTGGGCTGGAGATGATGTAGCTGTGAGCCATAATTACATCTCTACATCTCTTATTTTTCAGGATTTACAGTTGCATTTGCAGGACAAGACAAATACAGAAAAAAAAGTAAAAGAGCAAGATATTAAATTATAAATCCTTTTGGGACAATAATGGCATTTGTGGAAAACATAGTAAATGAGTATGAATCACACTTTAAAAGACTGTTAATTGCTCGTTTCCTTCCCCGCTGCCCAACATGTTTTCTCTTTAAGATCAATGAAACTTTTCATTGTTAAAGCTGGAAAATGGATTTGCATTTGGGGCTAACCTTGAAAATCGTGTGTGTTTGAAGAATTCAATTATGGAAGTGTTAGATTTATTCATAGTTTTGGGCTGCTAAATTGGACTCTGAGCCAGAGAGGAGTGGAGATCGGGTTATCTCTCGCCGTGCAAGGCTACAGACGTCGCCCAAGGGCAAAACGCTGCAGCCTTAATCAGATCAAGTGTAAGTTGCAGACTGGAAGTTATGCTGCTTTAGCGATAATGATCGGCATCTTCTTCTGAGATTCAAATAGGACAACGCTGTCAAAGATTGAATTCTATAGGATGATCATCAACTGATTAAAAGCACTGATAGCTTTTAGGGTCAAAATAAAGAAACCAAAAAACATCTTTAAACATTCAAAGAATTGTGCATTTACATGAAGCATCTAGATCTTGTTCGTGTCCTTTAAACAAAACAAACAGTGTGATCACCTTAATCCCCTGATGCTTATTTTCCTAGCTCTTCAGGATTGCATGTCTGGGCCATCATTAATGGGTCTGAAAATTTGATCCGAGGGATTTGTAATGCAAAATAATGATGCTTGCAATGTGCACCTACAGTATGAAAACAAAACTCCAAATGAGTTCCCAAATGATTTCACCACTGTCTGATATGGGCATTTTGAGCACAAATAATATTCTTTGCATGCACACAAGTTGTATTTTTTTCTTGGGTTTGTTTTGAGCAAACAAAAATCCCTTCTGTGCTCAGAAAATGTATTTGCATGTCATCCACATAAATCCTACATACTTCACGCTACAGTAATCTCTCACCCAGTTTCACTAATTTGCCCTCTCAATTTAGAACAAATATATTGTAATTATATTTTGTATTGTGGTTCTACTTTAGAGTTATAGCTAACCAGCAATGCAAGACCAATGCTAATTCTTTATGCCCATGTTTTCTATCGTATCAACTGGTGAGGATGCTAACTTTTAGCCTTGAATGTAACTTTAGCTTCATACTTTGTCATGTATGAAGCTATAAAACGCCTATAATGCATTAGATTTTACATGGCTGTCATGATAATTATTAAAACAATTAAATGGAAACCTTAAAATGACAGCCAGCAATTTACACGCCAACATACGGAGTCAATGTTAATAAGCTAGCTAGGTAGCTAGGCTGAACGGTAGCTAGCTAGCTATTATTTATTTCTCCATGTAATGCAACACCCATTGTTTGACAGAACATTTGTGCTGTAGTTATAATTGTAAGCGGCATACGTACCATGTTAGAAAGGAAAGCAACAGTAAATATCTGTAAGTAACTTAACTGTCAATTAGCCAACTAGCTTCAGTTAGCCAACTAGCTCAATTAGCAACTGCTTAACTGGCAGACGTTAGCTAGCTCCCTACCAAAGTAGCTAATAAAGTAGATACTAAAGCTGAAAAAAAAACTTTGAAGCTGAACATTTCTGACCTATGAAAAAAAAGTACAATATTAAGTGCTGCGACAGTTTCACTAGAACAAATTAGGTGTCCGTATTTATCAGAAACTAACAGACACCCTACAGCCAATCAGTAGCAGGTTCACCCAGACCATGTGATAACATTCCATAATGCACAGATTGCTGCTTTTGAAGATTAAACAGTAAATGCTGCATCAATGCTGGTATCTTTCTGCCACAAAACATGTATGTACTGCTGAATGATAGAGAGGTTTTAATCAGTGAATGATTGCAGTATTTGCATCTGGACAGATGTTTTTTTAACTATTTAATTCAGTTAGATGTTGTAGTTACAATACAGCTGGTGCGTCTGTCACAATATGCAATAAAGACAAATCCATCTCTTCATATTTCATCACATACAGAACTGTAGCCAAACAAACTGAGTGACTACTTTGCAATTAAAGACCGCATCCAACTCCCTCGATCTTTGTCTGTCATTATCTCTCACCCCTTTCCTCCCCGCCTCCCCCCTTTCCTTGGAAATGTCAGGGAGAGAGCTTGTTTGCTGTCATTAGAGGGAGCGCCACCTTTAACCAGCGTCTCAGTCAGATGTCTCCCAATACATTATTCATATCTGGCCTGACCCGTGACAAACACGCAGCGGGGGGATTACTGACGCACTCAACAAGAGGTGTCATTTAAACGGGCTTCAATCAAAGCTGCCTTTCCACACTCATTTAATCTGCCAAACACAACATGTGTCTGCATCGCACAGCAGAGACCTTAGAGGCCCTGTCGCACATGGCAACTCTCAAGGTTCACGTCTTTTTATACAGTAACAATTTTATTTGTCTTAGTGTCGGAAATTTACCCTGAACATGTCATAGAAAATGACAATCCTGCTTGTAGATAAATGCAACATGGAAACTGTTGACACAGTATGTTTTTATTCATGTTTTTAATTAGTGCAAAAATATTTTATTATATATTTATTAAATTTTACTTTAATTAATTTCCCTGTTGTGATTAATAATCCTCACCAAACTTAAAAAATGTATAAAAATAATGAAAAGCTACTTTTGAAAAAAGAAATTGTACCCCTAATAGAAAAAACACCATTTAAACTATAACAAAATCAACGTTTTTAGCATGCTAAATGACAAAATCATACGTGACTGGTTTGCATTGTTTTCCCCAAGTTTCTTCAAAGTATTAATCTATTTTCATTTTTAAATGTCATGAACCATACATTTTGAATTAATTGATAAAATTGCTCACCTCTAATGTGACATGGTCTTCAACATTAATCACTGATCCAACCTGATCACAGATGCACTTTTCATAGCTTTTTTTTCCTATTCAAAATTATACTAATTGGCCTGATGAATGCGCTCTAATTGAACGTCACGATTATCAACTCTGAAAGGTCACAATCAACTCTTACCCATTGTTTAGCCGCTCTAATGGTGTTTTGTTAAAGTATGTGTCAGACGTCATGTTTGCCAAACTTTGCAGGGCTGATGCATTTTGGGAAGATAATCAGGCATTTAAAAACACTTCCCTGATCAGCCTGATGGCAATGCTTTAATTAAAATTCAGAGTTTCAAACTTTGAAAGTACTTTACCACTAATCCAGTTTTGATGAAGTTATGATGGATGATGCGCAGGATTACTGCCTGGCCTGAGAGGAGGCTGCAGCCAAAAGAAAAACTTTATCTAATTATTGCTGTTGAAAAGCTGAAGTTATATTCAGCGCTGGCTGGTCAGACTTTGTGGTGAAAGTCAAGCTCACAGCTAATGTGTCAATCAGAGCTTGTGATATAAAAGTAAGTGGTGAAGCCTCAGCCAGCTCAGCCATGTCAGGGTCGGTGGTATGCACTTGGCAGAGACCCGACTCCTGGACCGGAGCCCGACAGAGCCGAGTCTGAGGGTGAAGTCCCTCTTTCTAATTCCACTTTCACTGGTGAGAATGCCCTATTCTCTCCCACACCTTCGCACTGGACGGCACATGTGGATTTATTACTCTGTAAAGTCTCCGTCACTCTGTTGTGACCTCCGCAGAGCTGCCATTTTACAAGTCCTGCTCACTGTAATGTGGCGGACACTGACTGTGAGGGCAGCACATGTAAATCTCACACAGGGACCGAACAATGTCTTAAATGTTCGTCCTTTTCTATCTTCTCTTTTCTCTTTGCAGACAGCGGATTTATACGCCGGTAGCTAAACAACATCTACCTTGACTGTCTTGACTGTCCCAGGGGGAAAACACTGCGGGGGTTAAAGCTTTCTCTCTGCCTGCCAACAGACTGCTCAGACTGAACTCAGTGTCCTCTCACATCACCTCCTCGTTCTTTCTAAACAAACATACTCGGTCGATACAGGCAATTAATGGCACTAAATTATCGTGCATTGGTAGAAAAACCTACTTTTAATATGACTATTCTTACCATTATTATTATTCTAACCCTCAGCCGTTTACACAGACCTAAATATACACATAAACACGTGTTCCATATATATTTAAAAACATTCTCCAGCCTTTTTTCTCCAACCTTTTTTCACATTTAGTAAAACATACAGAACATATTACAGCCATCACCTCCAACAAAAGAAGAAGATGAATGGATAAAAGAGATACACACGTTAAAATAAATGTACAGCTACAGGCAGCAAATTCACATAACGCAGTATACATATCTAATTCTATTATTGTTATAATTGTAGATGTATTAGTGACGAATTAGGTATCAATAACATATATCGGACGATTTTTTAAATAAAAGCAAAAGGAAAAAGAGAAAAAGTAATAATAGTAATATATAATACTAATATGATAAAATAAAGTAGTTAAATAAATGTATGTATTTCATCCTCTTTTTTTCTATATTTATTTAGTTCATATTTTCTAGTTTCTTTGCTTATATTTACATAGTATAATTCCTTGTTTTTTCTGACTGTCCTTAAATAATTCATTCCCCCCGTTTGTTTCATTGCTCTACTTGTAAAGTCACAATTATTTGTTTTTTGCACTAATAAAAAAAATATATTATATATATTATAATACAAATACATCTAATTTAACCCAAACCATAATTTTCCTGAACATAACCAAGTTTTGGTGCTTCACATTATGAACCATGTGTGTAAAATATATTTCTTTATTTATATAACTTTATGAGAACATGTTGATATCCTGCAGTTGTTTGATGTACTAATTTAGGGAACGCTCCTGTTGGTTGTATTCTATTATTGTAGTTCAGGCGACAAAATCCTCATTAAACTACTTCACAAACAAGTGCAACTTGCTATCAGCCACACGTGAAACTGTCCATATGTTTCTCTACTTTGAAACAGAAAAAGATCATCCACAGTCATGAAGAAAGAACTCCCATGAGCACATGCCCGGCCCCTCGTCACCCGGCGGGGAGGTGGGGGGGGTCGGGGGCTCTGCCACTTCCACCCACGGAGAACTTGAACCTCCAGTAAAGAGCACACTCAGCAGCCCTCTTCACAGCGAGAACTCCCGCTGAGAGGCCCGACGCAGGGCTCGACGTGACTGACACCCGGAGGAAGGAGAGTGGGCACCGTGTCAGGCCTCATCTCACTCACTGGCACGGAGATGGGAGGAGAGCAGCGCACACACACACACACACACATATATATACACACGAATCCCTGAGTCATCATCAGTGCAGACGAGAGCAAAGCATGACAGGCCCGAATACAAACTCTCCACAAAGAGCTCGCACAGTTACAGCAGCGAGTTTGGCCTCACAGTAACGTCAGGGTGCTTTTACGTGGCGGGATATGGATCAGGTCACACGTAAACACAACCAAACAGAACGGGACAAGGGCATGTCATTTCTGGCGGAGTCCAATCAGACAGCCATTAAAAAGTCATCAGGGTAATGACTGACACTGTGTCCTCTGTGTGCTCACCAGACCTTCCCCGCTGCTGACGGCAAACGGCAGACAGGTTTAGTCCAAGAGACGCCGAGCCAGAGGAGTGAACTCGGATTCTCTGGGTGAGAATCGTCACTTAATCCTCGTGGTGTTATCTGGTCGGGGATACAGGCTGAGCAAGACTGGCATGGAGGGAAAGCAGTCTGCCAAGCTGTCTCCCTGATTTCAGTGTTTATGTCTAGTCATGGATGGATTACTGAACGGGCCTATTGGGTACTAGCCCAGGGGCCCAAGGCTTTACGGGTACCTTGGGCCAGGGCCGCGGTTTACTGTAGAGCGAAGGGCAAAAATCTTGCAAAATGACTGCAGAAATACACAAAATGAGTCAAAGGGTGCAAAACAACTGCAAAAAGATGCAGAACAGCAACGAAGAGATGCAAAAAAAAAAAAAAAAAA
>CAFUXE010000076.1:486524-506518 GCA_903364295.1 Serranus cabrilla
AAAAAAAAAACCAAGAAGAGACTAAACAGACACATACATAAAATGACTACAAAGAGAGGTAAAACAACTGACAAAAGGACTGCTAAAAAATGCACAAAAAACTCAAAAAGATGCAAAACAACCACAGAGACACAAAATAACCACAAAAAATATCAAAACGACCGTAACGAGATGCAAAACAACCACAAACTGACACAAAACAACCAAAAAGAGACACAAAACAACCACAAATGGATGCAACACAAGAGAGAAGTATAATGAAGACAAAGGGATGCAGCAAAAAAACATCAAAGAGACGAAGAAAAACCACAAAGCGTGGCAAAATGACGACATAGAGAGTTACAACAACCACAAAGGGACACAAAACAACAACAATAAGATGGAAAACAACCAAAAAGAGAAGTAATATTACATAAAAATTCTGCAAAACAATCATGAAAAAGATGCTAAATGACCACAAAGAGATGCTTAGTGTAGTGCTGTGCTCCTATGTACGAGGGGTGAGGGGGTTGGGGGGGCTTTTATATGTCTGTGCTGTCTCAAATCCGTCCATGTGTCTAGTGGAAGATTTCTCCTCTGTCTGCAGTCTGCACTCCCTCCTCTCCTCTCCTCTCCTCTTTAAATCCAATCAGCACAGAGACCCAGCACTGACCTTGAGGTAGAGGAAGCATATACAGTAGCAGATGCACGAGCACACCCGCCCACACGTCTGCAACCCTGACCGCCGATGCATGCGTACCTGCATCATAATCATGCATTTGTGCCCACGTCAGTAAACAGAGAGTAAAGAAATGTGGCGCGTGTGATGATGACACTGCTGATGCATGCAGAGAGAGGCTCTAAATGTGCCTGCGCTCACATTATCCCGTTATCAAACATGTTGCTCTCGCATAGATGTGCCAGATTGGTAATAGCACAAGTGACAAGGTCTCACTTTTAACAAGCCCTGCGGTGATCATTGCAGCACTATGATAAAAAATGTGTATAAAAATCAATGTTCAATGACTGAAAGGGGAGCCAGAGCAGCGGGAGGCAGCATGCTCACTGCTGAGGTCACACATGGCACGGTCATATGCACAGCCACATTAAAGTGGAGTTTAATACTCAGTGGGAAGGCACTGGTTAGCTGATGATAACGGCATGAAGGCGGGCTGTCACACCTTGGGATATTATTGTCATATAATCCAGTAAATTAGTGGTGCATGTGATGCAGATTGATGCTAAATCACCTAAGCTGTTTTATAAGAGACTCTGAATTGAAAACCAAACATGACAACTTTATAGTATGTGGGCTACTAAACACACGTATTACCTGAATATCTGCTTAAATACGCCACTCTGGTTCACCAGCTAGTCGCTGACTTTGTCTGTCTGCAGTTTAGTGCTCAGCAGGTAGTAAACAGTGGATTTTAAGAACTTTTTAGCTGTAAAATCAAGAAGAATAAAGCTAAAAGATGCTGTAGCGAGGCGAAGTCGCTCCCCTGCCAGTTGGCACCATGGGACCTTAATTCAGAAAAATATATACGGTGAGAAATAAGTACTTTTTTTTTATCCCATTTGGATTGTTCAGTGACTTACATATATGATGTTTGTCAATCTAGTTTAGTTTTTACGTTTGATGCCTGAAATAAGGTCTCTGGTTTAAGAAATGTTTAAGTTTGTATACACCCCCACCTGAGAATTTAGAAGTTTTTACATGTTCTTAAAAAGGTTGCTAACAAGTGGCTAAATGAGACTACATGGGTTGTCAGGGACATTAAACGTCATCACATCGGACACAGAAAGGAATTCTCTCACTACTGCACCTTACAGCCTCATGTCGTGTTTTTCTGTGCTCTTACAAACTCTTGTAGATCGTAGATTAGGTTAACAAACAACGGTTTCGTGAGCTTGTCACAAACGCTGACTAGCTTGTCGGAGAACGTCTGATGCTAATGGTAGAGACGTTTAAGTCTTTCGACCATCGTTTGCTGTAGCTTATTACTTCTGTGGTTGCATTAACACTTCAAACATCATAAAAGTGGAGTTCATTTGTTAGATTATCCTGCTGAACAAAACATGTAAGCAGTAGAAACGTGTGTTTGCCACAGAGCTTTTTTTCTGCAGTGATCTAAAGTCCAATGTAAAAATCCCACTGGTGAATTCTCAGGAGACCCCATGGCGATGTTAACTTCTGTCTTGGCCTCCAAAAATATCTCATTTTCTTTGCTCTCTAAATGGTCTCCAGGTCAAATCAGTCTACAGGTGATTCAAGGTTAAGGAGGGATTATCCTCAAACATTATGTATGTGCAATACTAAATCACAGTAATCACAGTATATGTCAAACTGAACGGCATCAACATGTGAAAACTAACTGAGAATTCAGGTAAAATGTACAGCAGGACAATCCCAGATACAGCAAATCCTAAATTACTTTAAAATGAGCTGCTGGTTATTCAGTTTTCTCTTTCCACTACTTTAGCTAATTATTTTATTCCCCTCAGCCTATTAAAACATTTAACTTTCTTAACCACAGCATTCACTGCTGGCTGCAATTAATAAAGACAATATTATCAGCATTAGTGCTGCTCTAATCCGAGACATCCAATCTCCCCTCCACACTGTAGGCTTTTCCCTGTCCTAATCTAGCAGTTTGGACTTGCCCCAGCCGTGCCCTGGCGGAGCTCTCCAACCAGCTTTCGCCATTAGATTTAAATACATTTCCATCTATATGTTAATGCAACCACAGGTGACAAGTCAATCTACAACTGATACGCGTTTACCCGAGCATGAAATTGGGATGCACAAACAAAAATAAGGATGAGAACAGCATGAGCAGCATCTTGGCGACGTACAGAACATTAAAATTTGACAGCGTGTGCAGGATTGCCTCGGCTGCATGATTTGCAAAGTCCTTTACCCGGCTCGTCCTTTGAACATGACGGACAACGGTGCTTTTTATCAGTTTTCGGTGAAGCTGGGGACAGTGTGCATGTGTGCTGGCCAATCAGAAGTGATGTTGAAAGAAGACATCAACCGGCTTTGGTCTGGGGTTGAGACGACTCTGACGAGCAGTTGGATAATCAAAGGAGCTGCCCGATGAGGTTAGAGCGTCCGCACTGAAGCTCTGCCAGGAAGTTTGTGTCTGGGCCAATGAGCTGGGAGAGGAAGCGCTGAGTCAGGAAGCCTGGCCAAGAGAGAGGCCCGTGGTGCTGGCATCTCCTCCTCACACACACACGTTACAACGCTTCACACACCACCGCTCTGCTGGAGTCATAACACACTGTTCCCAAGCCAGCAAACGCACACGCATGTGCACAACAGCGCACACACACACACACACACACTCGCCCGCTGTGCATGCATTCATCAGTAAACACAGAGATGTGACGCCAAATACCTGTGGCACAATGAAGTGTGGAGGGTTGTACAAACAAAGATATTTGTAAAATATTAAGCAGAGAAAAAAAATCAACTCCGGAGGGTCAAAATCGGATTTGTCCAAATATACGACACAAAGAGTGAAAGATGCACCTTTGAAGTGATCTATTAGAGACAAAAGATCATTCTGATGTGCAGCAGCGAGCAGGTGCAGACATACCCGGGGGCAATTACACGGGATGAAACTGTGATATCTTCATTATCCCTTTCATAGCATGACACACCGAGAGAAGAGGCTAACACAAGAGCTCCTTATCAGAGGAATCTCTCCGGTGTGGCAATACTCTTTCTGTATGTGTGTGTGTGTGTGTGTGTGTGTGGAGGCAGTTGATATGTTTGATGAGAAGGTCAGAGAGGACGGAGAGGAAAAAGAGGTAGAGGAGGAGCATCAGCTTTCTATAGCCGCAACCAATCAATGGACGACAGAGAAATGGTGAATATGAGCTTAAAGGAATACTTCGACATTTTGGGGGATGTTGTTTATTTGCTCCCTGGTGGAGAGTTAGACTGAAAGATTGACGCATCTCTCATTACTGTACACTGAATATGGATCTACAGGCAGCAACTGGTTAGTTTAGCTTAGCACAAAGAGGGGAAGCGGGTAAACAGGAGTAAACAGCATTTCAATATAGTGTTGTACGGGGACTTTTTCTTGGCTGGGAGAAGTAACTTCCTGGTGAAACTGTCTGGCACATAACTTCTATAAACATTGTTTTTTATTGATTAAATAAAGCAGATTCCCCCTGTTTCCTGTCTTTATGCTAAGCTAACCCACAGAAGCTCGGTTTGCAAAGTTTCAAGGGGCTCACTGTACCCCCTAGTGGCTGTGGCCAAAAAGGCATGTATAGATTTAATATTATCTTTTGTCTTTTTGTGCATTTAGCGTGCATGCACTTCTCCACTCCCCAGCTGTCTTCTGGAGATCATTAGCCACCCATTTCACCTCACCTGAGGACGTCTTTCCTGCACCTTAAACTTCCAGAACAAAGCCAACTCGCTGAATTCAAGCACACTACTAGGTGCAAACTAATCCCCACCCGATGGACCAACTGCTCGTAGGCCTGAGTGCTTCTGATCAAGGCTCATTCTTTAGATGTTGTGGGCCGGTAACAGCACGTCATTATGGGTCCAACTACCACTAAGACTCGCCGTGCATAGCACTAAAGCGATATGATTGGCCAAGGCATCAATGCTTGTGCAAGATACCCGATTTGTGCAGGTAATATTCCTTCACTAATGAGCTACATATGCTATAATGAGCTATAGGGCAGGGCTTGCTAATAACTGTAATAGGATTTATAATCAGTCCACTCTTATAGTTCTGGTAAAATTCCATCACTTATTGGGCTTATTAGCTAAGATATGTAACTTCACCCGCTGGTATCCTGATTATTGATTTTCACATAAACAAAGTTGTACAGCATACATTTCCACTAGATATTTTTCTAACCCCCAACCTTAAAAACAAAACTGTGCCTATGAGCTAAGCTGCTGCTGCTAGCAGGAGCTATGAGAGTGGTATCAATATTCTTATCTAAATTAAAGCCAGAAATCAGAATTCCAAACTGATCCGTGCATATATTTCCTGAACATTCGTACTGCACACACACACATAAACAGCTAAAAATGGACAAAGACGTAACCCATGCACAAATTAATCTGTGTGTACAACTACACAGAACAAATATTTGTGATGCCGATGAGATCAAGGATCCCGACTTTCCTGCTTGGTGATTCTCTGAAAACAGCATGGAAACTCATTCCCATCTGCTTTAAAGCTCCTCCTAAGTCCCTCTCTCTGGCCTGGATTCAGCTAAAAGCTATAAGAACACTTTAGAAGGGGAACTCTTAATATCTTTAAATGCCTGACAATGAAAGGCTAATAGAAATCCTCATATCAAGTTGTAGCAAAAGAAAAAGCTGTTTGGCCTCTTTGATAATAGAGTTCAAAGTCATTTTTTAAAAAAGTGCCACAGGGGGTTAAATGAGAGTAACTGTTTTTGCCAGATGAAAAGACAGTGATGGCGGCCGGCACTGTTAAGAAACAATAAAAAGCTGGATTTATACATAGAGGAGAATCACTTTGACTAAACTTGTGCCTTTTTAACCAACAAGAAGAAAAGAGCCCTTATATAAGCCGAGGGAGTTTGACCTTGCTCTCTGCAGTCTTGTCCACTGTTCTTAATCTCAGGGGCATAAATTAGCAGCACCTACAGTACGGTCCGAGTTTCCAAGGAGAGCGGCCTCCTACCAGGAGCCGAGGATGTCTGCTGGAGTTTGTTGCCGGGGCTCGGGAATGGCTGCACTTGTCACAAGGACTAAAGACAGTTTCCTCGCTCAGCACCCAGAGACAGTGACGCCTCAAAGTCAAGGGTGGGCAGGAATGCCCCGAATAGGCAGTTACGTAAAACTCACAGCACCCTGTGAGGATAGAGAAGGAGCTACTCAGGACCTGACAATGCTCGCTGAAATTAAACAGTGGCAGATGGCCCAAAGTGTGCAGTATAAACATCCAACGGGTGCAGGGAAGGGAGACAGATTTACATTTGCACAAATCCACCAAATTAAGAGAAAAACAATCATTCAAATACGGGGACGGACGGATTATGAGACAATGGGCCTCTGGACACAGACATGTAAAAGCACCACAACTCTCCTCCAAACAATACAACCACATCAACTGTGTCATTACGAGTCGTTTTGAGTCTCTTTATAGTAATTTTGGGTCATGCTCATTTCATCTTTCTACTTTTGCATCTCGTTTAGTGTGTCTTTGTATTCATTTTGCATCTTTTTGTAGTTGCTTTACGTCAATTTTTTTTTCAGTTTTGGCTCTATTTGTACTTCTGCATCAGTTTTTACTTGTTTTGTGGCTCTCTGAACTAATTTAGCATCTTTTCTGAGTTGTTTTTGTCTCATTTTAGTCGTTTTGCATGTCTTAGCACTGTGTAGTGCCAGATTTAGGCCAGTTTCTTTGTTTGGTTTAACGATGTCAGCCGAACTCTGACCTCCAGATTCAGAGGCAGTTTTCTTCCTCAAAGCAATCTGAAAAATAAATAGTCAATAGGGTCATCATTCTGCCATAAACCCACACTTTACTTCTGTTCTTATACAGTGTCCTGTGTTTTTATGTTGCACCAAAGAGAAGCTATTTTAATATTACTGTATGCATATTATGCAATGACAATAAAGGCATTTTATTCTATTCTACCATATTTCAGCAGTTGATGACATGATCATCGCATGTGTCTTTGATATATTTATATATTGTTAATATATTCTACTTCAAATGGATTTTTTGTAACGTTTCATTACATACACCTGTCCTACATGTGACATACAGTTCCAGAGTTTTATGCAAATGTTTATTTGGTTAATATAAAAACTTTCAATGTAGCTATTGGTACAAATCAAATTGTATGCAAATATAAAATTGCATTTAAAAGAAAGAAGTCTATCGACCGACAGATTAAATGAAATAATGAGAGCATTAAGCTTCTGTTTACACTCACAAGGAAAATCAGAAGCACTCAGCACCTCTGGCACATTTCAAGCACCACTTTTGCATCCCTTTGTTGACATCTTTATTGTTGTTTATGCAACTTTTCAATGCAAATGTAAACAGAAACTTAAGGCTCAGGTCTAAGGGCCCCCCGACCCCTCGGGCCCCTGGGCCTGTGCCCGGTAGGCCCGTTCAGTAATCCATCCCTGAATAAAGGGAGAGTTTACGGATATGAGGCTATTGATAAAAACAAAATTAGCGGGGACTAATCCGCTTTTGATGTCAACAAAGTAATTGCAGAAATTATCTGGGGCATGTTTACCAAAACAGTCAAAAGATACAGTATCTCTGATCACCGGCGCGCTGCATTCACCAGGCACACTTTGCACTTTGTCTAGTGCAGCTTACTCTCATGCACGCACACAGAAAAAGAAAAATGCAGATAGATAAAAGAGAAGAAAAACACAGCAAAACCTCTCTCTCCCTCTTTGCTCCCACCAGAAGCCACCCAGCGAGCACCAGGGCTAACCCCGCTGACCTGACCCAGATATTAACCCAAGCCTCCAGATGTGAACGCGCGCTGGGATTACTCCACCACTGCATCAGGCTCCACATGCTTTCCTAATGAGGCATCCTAATATGACCCTGGAGACAGAGCGGACTGTCTGCCTCACTATCTGCCTCTATTCCCATATCAGTCTGTCTGTGCACAATTATCTTTGTATAATGTAAACTGACTCAAAACATCATGGAGTCTGGTTGAACATGCTAGTTAACGATGGTCACAGAGGAATATTAGCTTGTAAAAGTGAATCAAAAGAAACTGCTGCAGAAAAAAACACCATAAAATGCAACATTAGCTACTAAAACAGTGCAGGTTTGCCTCAAACACTGGGATTAAATGTGCATTTAATTGTATTATTAGACACTTTATGCAAATACAATGTTATGTAGACACTGTCACCTGCAAAAAAGTGAAGTTGTGAAGAAATACAGAGTGACATCTACTCCAATATCACTGAGGAGAATCTCTAATTTATGCACAAAGACTAGCAAACTTGTCCTGCACTGTGTGTTGCAGAAAAGGAGTTTCACTCATCCTGTCCACATTTGCACCAGTCACGACCTGAGCCCTTTAGCAGGAGCGCCCTGATATGAAAGAATTTAACTCCTTCTCTGCATCAATGTAGCTATTGTAGCCATTGCATTCTTTCAGCAGCTTCAATTTCCAACTTGTGCCGTGTCGGCAAGTTACAAACTTCAGGATACAAAGCACGAAATACACGGTGTGACAGCCGGTGGTACGAACACACAACGAGACACAAGTGTGGTAAGTTTGATCGGCCTGCTAAGTAGCTCAAATTTGCAAGAGATCAAAGAGGGACACAAAAAATAAACAAAAATGCAGCGCTCTCCTCTGTAGCCTACCATTTTGATCCAGCGTTTCGAGGCTCAAAGGAGTCCCAGAATAACTCCTTTCGCACCAGTTTTCCCTTCGCCATGAAAATGACCGTTGAATTGTCACATTTCTTCAGTTTTTGCCTTATCCTCAATCTTTTTTCCCCCCGTGCTGCTGTAGCATTCAGACAGACAAAAATGCAGAGGCTGCTTTTGCAGAAGGAATTGGTGATTGGAGCTCGGGGATCATATGGGCTTTTTGTCAGACGTTTTTAAAGGGACACGGTACTGTTTAACGTGGAGTTGCGAGACAGGCGCATTTCTTTGTACCGGACTTGGATTTTTTTTGTCTTGGCGCGAGCAAACGGGGACTGGGAAGGACACGCAGCAGCCATATGGCGCAAAACCCGGGTGCGCTTCCTCTCACCGTGCGCTCGTGCAACCGCGTGACGTCACGCGTCGGGCAGACAGATGCAGAGGTCAGAAAGTTCATTCATTTCCCATGTTGCACAGGTCACTGTAACTTCATTTACACAACATTTAAACTGTGTTGGGCCTCATATCACAATCATTGTCTGATGTCCGGTGTTTTTGTATCTGGAACCAGTTTATTTTCCAACCACCAAAGAGCAAGATGGCGAAATTAGATCTTGTCTCACACTCCCTAAAACATATACAAGGACCACAATAACCTCTTATGGGTTCTACTAAAATTAGATGTTTGGTAGAGGTTTAACAACAGGCCAATCTGTATCAAATTCAATAAATAATTAAGAAATTCTGATGCAAACTGAATATATCATATCCTCCATAGGGCCCGCCTTTATTTTGAAATTCCCACTTAATAGTTATTCTTTTTATTGAAAGATTAGATTGTTTTTGTGGAAAATTGTGGAGAAGCTCAGTAACATAATGGTCAAATTGCCTCAATTGAATTATATGATATTGTGGCAGATTTTGCATTATCAGCTAATATTGTATTGTTGTCCAGGGAATCTAGTATTGTGATAGAACGACTGATTTCTGATCCTGGTTATTTGATTAACAGCCATTTTTTGGATTATGAACCATTTAAGCATAATATAAACTTGAATAATAATGGTGTTAAAACTATTGGGCCTCCATATTAAAGCAGGTGTCACCCAAGGCCCCTATAATTTAGTGATGCATACAGTATTTATAACCAAATTACCACAACCTAAAAAATATATATTCTTAAATTATTTATGAAATTATTTTATTTTAAATGTATTAAGTATTTTTTATGAGTAAAACATGAAAAAAGCGTTTTTAAAGAGACAAAAGTTAAGTCTTATCAACTGTCCAAAATACAAGTATATTCATTTAACCATGATAAATATTACACATGACCTAAACAATCAATTATCAAAATCATTGGCTTGTAATTTTCTGTCACAGACCCGGAGCCTGGCTGCCTCCGGAGGCTGTGGGGCCCCTTTGGGGATAGTTGCCCAGTTAGTAATTCAGCCTTGTCTTGAACACCCCTGAAGGATCCCTGCGCCCCGCTGCCATTGCTCACTCCTGAGCAGACTGTATGGAGCAGAAGTCAATACGCTCATAACAAGGTGGGAAAAAAATTGATCGCGACCTGAAGCAGGTCCCATTTATCATTTCATGTCCACGCCTCAGCCGAGCCCACAGCATCAGCGTGGATACAGAGGAGACTGACAAAAAAATCCTAAAACACATTTAATATTAAGACGTGAGAGATATGTGGATGTGTAAACATGATAATCATGTAGTTTGGATTGCCCTAACAGCAAAAAAAACTGTTCAATATTTCATTTCTTGTGCAGTTAAACATTTCAGACAAGGAAAAATTGAAGAGGAAAAATTCGGTGAAAAGAGAACCATCTATTTCCCAAAAAGTGACAGCAGGCTAATGATTTTCCTCATGAAACCCGAGGCATTGAACTCAAATAAAGCTTCCACATTCTGAGAGGGGCCTGGAAATCATATTTGGAGCCACATGAAACACCTGCTTGTTAAACAGGGGACACATTGTGTAAAGGGAACATGAATCCAATTCTGTTTCAGTGATTTAAAGCTACGGCATGTTTGACAACCTTTCTCACTCCTGTTTACGAGTCCCAGTTTGTGACCTTAGTCAGGACATGAATTGTAATTAGTTCATTTGTTTGCACATGAAAACATTATAGTGATACGCACACTAAGCTTCACATTCATATATCGTACACTTATATTATTGAAAGCATGTCATAAGACGCTAGAATCCCTCAAGCAAACCAAATTAAGCACTTTCAAGCTTTTCCAGCACGTTCCAGCTCTGGTACATTGCATAAGTATATACTTTACATACAATATATTCAGTATACTGATTAATTCAATTATTTATCAAATAAAATTAGATATTGTTGTGCTATTAATAACCAAAATAAACCACCAAAAACACCTGTTTGTAAGTAGACTTGGCACCCTTTATGACCTACATCTCTTCAAAATATAAGCACTTTTTAAACCTTGAAAACACCACATTAAATATCAGTTGTTTTCAAGGATTTCCAGCACCTGTATGAACCCTGTTCAAGGCAAGATAGACAGGACTAAAACCAAGAATTATCACATTTTAAAACTAAAAAGTGATATTCTCTACTCAGATCGTTTCATTTTTTCCCACCAGAGGGGAAATGATCTAGTATTCCACCGAAAATGTACTAAATATTACTTTAATCAGAAACCAAAATAAATATTTGTACTGTAAACAATTTATCATCTGTCAGATATGTCTACTACAGCTGCTTTAGGCTCTCCTGTTAAACACAAACTTGAGCATCTTATAAAAGTCCCCAAATAACTTGTGAAATACTTTTTAAAAAAAAAGCACATTGTGTGAAAGTAATTTAAACTGCTTTATGTTAACCTTTCAATCAATTTTACCCACGTGTGCAGAACTGCTATAAAACTGCATGCTTGTCTGATTTGAACAGCACTGGCTGCTCTCCCGTCCTGAGCTCGCAGGTATAAAAATGGACATTTACTGTAGCAGTTCAATAGAATCTGTGTCTGCTGGTTTCTAGCTGCAGCTCACAAAAGCTCCTGAGAGGAGAGAGCTCTCACACCAGCAGTTTTAAGTGTACGCAAATATTAGCAAAGAGGGAACCAAATTTTCAATTAGCTCTGAGTGCGATTAATAATTTAATGGAGTCTTCTCTCCCTTTTTTTTTTTATTCCAATGAAGTGAGTGCGCAGTAATTTGATTCTTCTAATTGTATGACATCTAATAGAAAAGTGGATTCTGAAATAAGAGAACGACAGTCATTATTTGGTCTGTGTATGTATATATAAATATAAAAAAAATACAATAAAATCAGCCAGGATGAAGAGGTTATTGTGCAGCTCACATTATTGATCTCACAGGTGCACACAGGCTGCAGTCCTGTACTGAAAGGTAGATGGCGCCATTGCAGAGGTACATCCGCAAGATTACCTACTGAGAGAAAAGAGAGGCTGAAGATGCTGTGGTATTTATTAAATGTAAACATTCATAACCGTTTGATTATTATCAGACATACTATACTTTGAGTACAGCTGTTAACATTCATGTTACAGTAATAAACGAATGGAACAAAGAGAATTTACAGCTTGAAACTGCCACAAAAGTTGTTTTTTTCATTGAAAAAGGATTTTTTTTTAAAGAGCAAGAAACTGAATTTAAGGCCAAACCTCAACCTAAACCCACTAACTCCTGAAACATGTCAGAGCATTAGACACTTAAAGTATTATAATTTTACATTTCAGTGTAAAAAAAACAAAAAAAAGTAGAAAAGGAATATACAATATAAAATATATACAGCTTCTTTCTCATATTATTTATCACTCGATAGATCTGCTTGTAAAGTGGTTTACTTGTTTATATTCTTTAACATTCATTTAATCATTAACTCAGTAACAGCACCGAGTCCAGCCTTTCCTCTTGCAGCTCCAGTCGCTGATCTGTGATGATAACAGTAGTTGCAGTTTTGCGTGCAAAGTGTTCAGACTTTGTGGTTTTGTTGCGTCTCTGCACGCTCACATTAAACAAGCTGCCCGAGGCTCAACTGTAGCGACTGCTGCGACTGTGACTTCTGCGCCTGGAAGAACTGCGGCTGGAGGTGCGGTACGACCTGCAAAACATTATAACACATTATGATAATATATTTTAGTTTTCAAGCATGAACTAGATTGATACACTTGGCTAATGTCTGGGTATTAAACCACAACCTAACATTCAAAAGTTTAAATGGATAGTTCATATTTTAAGTGGGTTTATATGAGGTACATATCCATAGTTAGTGAATTACATACATATTCATACAAATATTTAAATATTCTAAATTATACTGATTTTTTAGGTGGCAAACACATGTTCTGCCCCCATCCATTGCTCAGTTTCCTAGTCAGACAACTGCCATATACTGTACTAATAATAATATTAATAATAATCTTTATTTATAGAGAACTTTTCAAAACACGGGCTTCACAAAGGCAAATTAAAACAGACATAAAAATCAACAGATAAAAGTAGTTTTAGTGTATAAATACCAAAGCAGCTTAATAAGAAAAATAAAAAACACAACTGTGCAATTAAAAGACGGTTCAAAGAAAGTTAAAGCTTGAGTAAAATCAGGAAAGTTTCTCTGATAAAAGTATGTTTTGACAAGACTTTAAAGAGATCACTGACTGAGGATAAGAACCTCATACAACCCCACAAAGAAAAATCCACACTCTCTATTTAAGAGGCTGATCTGAGACCTGCCATCCTGCTGATGGGGGGTCAGAGTGTCTTACCGGGAGCGGCGATCAGAGCTCCTGTAGCTGTCACTCCGTCTGCGCCCTCGTCTCCTGCTCGCACTCCGACTCCGGCTGGAATAGCTGTCGTAGGAGTCTGACCTGCATAGTGTTCGATTCACACAGGTTTGTTTTGTTAAAGGAGGAAAATAAAAATCTTAAAGACCTTTAGCGATTTTATTAAAAATACACTGCAGTTACTGAGACGTTGTCTGCATGCACAGTGAAAAAGACTGATTGGTTATTCCCGCTTCATGCAATTGCAGATACTATAATTAATGACTTAAGACAGGATTGATCTCTTCTAGGCTGCAACTAATGATTATTTTAATTATTCATTAATCTGCTGATTATTTTCTTGGTAAACAGATTCATCCTTTGGTCTATAAATATCAGAAATGGAGAACAATGCCCAACACAGCCCAAGGTGACCTCTTTTAATGGTCCTACAAACCGGAAGAAACGATCACAGCAGCTGTAGAAAAAAGCAGGAAATCTTCAATTTGCTTGATAAATGATTTATCAAAACAGTCGGTATAATAACTAAACATTCAGCTACTTGTTTTATTTCTGATGTCTTCACAAAAAAAGATCTTTTGTGCTTGTATTGCGGTCATATCTCTATAACTAAAAACTTAATTTTACAGATCAAAACTCACAAAAAGTATTTCAAACTCTCAACTAACACTGAAGCAATCCACACCTGACTCCATAATTCAGTTGTAACCAAGTTAAAATGAGGTCATAGTGTTTTAACTCGAGTATCCTGTAGTATAAATATGATTATTTTTACACTTAAAGAGACCAAACCTTTTTGTTTCTGAATGCATTAAGTAGCTCACAGACCTGGATCGCCGGCGGCGCTTATATGATCGACTCCTGGAATGACTTCTGCTGTACGTCCGACTGAAAGGAAGGAAAAAAAGACAGAGTCACAGGTTTGAGACCAATCTTACGTTAGGGATGAAATACAACGGATCATCTTCAGAGGGTCATGTATGCAGTTAAAACAGTTCTTAGCATTAGACAGAGAGGTTTTTGATCGTACTTCCTAGCCAAGTTTCACTGCACGACACGACTGCAAGACTTGACTCACTTTTGGTACCACCAGGTCCTTTTCTCTGTTTTGTTTTCCACTGTGACAACAACAGCACCAACAGGACTCCCAGCTGATCGACATTTGATTTTAGGATTACTGAGTCTTAATTCATAATTATCAAAACATAGTTTGAGTTATGCCCTGACAACAAACACTTCTTGAAAAAGATGCTCCATGGTACCTGGTGTACAAATGGAACATATCGCACTAAGGTCAGTTTAGATCATTTATTTAAAATGTAATAAATTGCCAATTCTGCAATTTGATTGGTTTTCTATTTAGAATTGACACCCCTTGGTACTATCCACAACGTGTAAATGGAAAACCAAACACAGCGAGAAGAGTTAAGGAGAGTGGTGCCGTACCAAGAAGTGGGAAAACAAATTGAGTTGTTTCTGAAACTCCTCATTAGGGGCCTCATCAGATTATTAAAATCCTTGTTTCAGTGAGTACCTGTGACTCCTGTAACTTCGATACGTGCTGCTACGAGAGCGCGACCGTCCTCTTCCCCGTCTCCTCCGACTCCTGCTGCGACTCCTAAAATAATTACACTGTGTTATAAATCACATTTCACCCGAGCTAGAACAAAAGGTCCGTACTACACACGCAGGTTTAAGCTTCTAGACTAAATGCTTCACATCCATCAAGTTTATCACTTCACAACAATCTTGTCCAAGAAGATTTACTGATGGTGCCCTCACACTCTTCATTTAATCAAAGGGCTTCTTGTCTTACCTTGAAGAGTAGCTGGAGCTGCGGGATCTACTCCTGGACCTGCTGTAGGAGTGGGACCAGCCTCTGGAGCGAGACCGTTGACTGGAAACGGATCGCGACTTCTTCGGGGACCGTGTGTTCCCCACAGACGGGGATCTCTCCTCGCTGGAGCTCTCCTGGTTCCTCGGCCTCTGGTTGAGCCGCGCCGTCTTACGAACCTCATCGAACAGCGACCCCGGCCGGACCCGGCTTTTGCTCTTTATCTCCATTCTTACTCCCTGCGCATTCGAGGTCTGGCTCTCTTGAAGTTGGACGTTTTTTGCGGCGACGGGCGGCACGTTCACGTTCTTCAGGGCCGACATTCCTTTCAAAGGCTTCCATTTGAAATTAATTACAGTGCCGGTAGGTTTGCCAGTGGTTGCTTCATCCTGCAGTCCGGCAGGTGTTGCTGTGGAGGTAACAGAAGGCTGTTCTTTGCTGTGAGGTAAAACACTTTCTTTACCTGCCGCATCCAAAGACTTTGAGGTAGATTTAAGGGTTAATTCATTGTGTAAATCCCGTGTAACCGAAGGTTCTACAATTTCAGCTTCATGCTCTGGTGTACAAATGTCCATATCATCTAATGTCTGCTGCTCCTTGATACTCTGTGAATCAGCACCGTTCCTGTTGGATGACTGAACATCAGGCTCAGTGTGTTTTGGGTTTTTGTTGATACATTCTTTAGCTCTGCGTTGTGCCCTCTCTTTCTCTCTTGTGGGATTCTTGTTTAAGGAGGTTACTTTTTCATTCTCACTAGCTACACCGGGCCTTTCTTTTACTGCTCTAACAGGACTATGTTTCTCTCGTTTGGATTCATCCTCTTCTTCCTCCTCTCCGAACTCCAAAGGAGGCTGCCAGTGAAAAGTCTCTTTGAGCTTCTGGTGCTTCCTTTTCGATCTCTTTCCTTTGTCTTTACCATGATGGGAACCGCTTTTGTTGCTGCTCCTTTTCTTGTGTTTATGCTTACGTTTTGCCTTCTTCTTGCTCTTGCGCTTCTCCGGCTCGGCCACCTCCTCGTTGTTTTCCCCTGACTGACCAGAAGCAGCGACAGCAGCAGTTGTAGCATCAATCTTTGCCGGCACAGAAGTGTCACATTCTGATTCTGAACTCGCCTCCCCTTCCTCTTTTTCAGATATGGCCAATGTCCTGGCAGTTATATTTTCAGAATCACTTTCTGAATTCCATCCAGTGAGAGCGGACAACTTCTTGTCGAGAACCTCACTGGGCTGAACTGATTGTTTCTGCTTTTTCGACAGGGTGGCGCTGTTACTTTGGCTTACTCTATCACTGTCACTATCCCATTCAGACTTGATATTAAAGCCCTCCGCCGGCACTGAGCTGTAATGCTTCGTCTCTTGTGAGCTGACTTTCTCTTTTATTTTCTCCAAAGAGACACTTTTCTTCGAGACAGTGATATCAGGACTTTGCTCACAGCCTGCCGCTTTTTTCGATTCTGACTGAGCATCCTGACTACTGGCGGGTGAAATGAACTTATCTAAATTTTTTATCCTCCTCAGAGAGCTGTAATACTCCTTCCACTCCTCGTCGAGTGAGTTCTTCTTGTTGCTACATGCTTTCTGAGAGTTTTCAGAGTCTGATCTGCTGTAGGAGGAAGACCTGCTGTTATACTGATGAGGGGATCTGGACCTGGATCTACTGTAACTTCTGCTCCTTGAACGACTGTACGAGCGGCTGTAGGACTTGCTCCTGGAGGACCTGCTGTGTGAGCGCCCTGCTGCTTTGTGGCTTTCAGAGTCTCCTGGCAGACGCTTTGGTGTGATGGAAGCTTTTTCTGTGACACAAGCTACTGATTGTCCAATAGTGTAGTTGGAAGCTACTTTAGCTTTTATCTCCTGAATATGGATGTAAGACGGCTTCCAGGGCTTCTGATCAGGTTTCCAGCGTGACGGTGGGGGACTGTCGCTCATCGGGATCACCGGGACATTCTCAGGAGCCGGGACACTAGGCAGTCTGGGGACAGGTGTGACTTTGCTCTCTGGAAGCTTCTCCGGCATCTTGTTGTCTGCTTTGGGCTTGCTGGCTTTCCTCTTTCTTGGGGATCTGGAAGAACTCCTCCTTCTGGATGGAGACAAAGACCTAGATCTGTACCTGGATCTTGATCTGGACCTGGATCTAGACCGGGATCGAGAATAGGACTGAGATCTGGATCTAGACAAAGACCGACTTCTAGACCTAGAAAGGCTTCTGGATCTTGAATATGACCTGGACCTCCCTCTGGATCTGGACTGACTGGATGTGTAGGATCTAGAGTAGGACCGTGAGTCTCTGAAAGACCTCGAGGACCGCCGTCTCCTCCGAGTTGATGAATTAAGCTGGTTTGAAGACGAGCGGGATGGAGAGCGGGATCTTCTGGACTTTCTCTCTGAAGACACTGACCTTTCACCCTCAGACAGGAAAGGCTCTTGAGGCTTATTCTTGGAGCTCTTCTTCTTGCCATGTTTCCGTTTCTTTGACTTCTTCTTATGTTTGGATTTCTTCTTCTCTTTCTTCTGTTGGCGGTGCGGGCTGGACCTCTCAGAGCTGCGGTCTGAGGAGTGTTCTGCAGACCGGGACCATGCAGAGTCACTCCTGTCGTCCCATCTGCTTGAGGAATGGTCATTCAATCTGTTAAGTCAAAGGCTGCGTAAAGAAATATGAACAAACTGATCTTCTAAGTAGTAAGTAAAATATTGAGTCCTACTTGTCTCCTTTGGTCCAGCGCTCGATGCTCGGGGGTTGATACACTTTGGTTCTCTTCATCTCCTCTTTCCAGTGAGGTGGAGTCTCACTGCTGCCGCGTTCTTCCACAGAAGCAGAGCGTGATTTAGATCTCGTGGGGGTGTGATATCTC
Organism: Serranus cabrilla; assembly: GCA_903364295.1. Taxonomy (NCBI): domain Eukaryota; kingdom Metazoa; phylum Chordata; class Actinopteri; order Perciformes; family Serranidae; genus Serranus; species Serranus cabrilla. The sequence goes on from CAFUXE010000076.1 coordinate 504,358, forward strand.
TGTAAAAAAAACAAACAAAAGGTATTGGTGGATAAGGGTAAACATGAAATAATTCAGATCGCATCAAACAACGACATTTACGATTGCCTATGAGAGCCAGCGGACAAACCTTCTCATTCAATGGTTTTTCTTTATTTATAAAGTTTTTATAATGTTATTTTCTATATTGTAGATTAATATTAATGGATAGGACATATGGAATTAAATTTTAGTTTAAAATTTTAGATCCTTCAAACCTTTTACTTTGATGATCTCAAACACATTAAGAAGGAGGTATCAAAGGAAGTTTAAAGGAAGTATCAAGAGCAAGCCCTTAATATTACTAGTGTATACACATTGGCCATTGGAATAATGGATCAGCTGCAATTACAAGCAGACTGGTATAAAAACAAATACTACATAAACACCATATCTGAACAGATTAATCTCCGTTGAGGTGCTCATACCATTGTTCCTCTGCCTTTGATCTTCCGTCCAGACTTGGAGACTGCTGGTTTCTGGTCGGCTGTAATAGACGTTTCCTCTTTCTCAACTCTGAAGAGATCAAATGTCAAAGTAAACACCCACAGTTATAACTTATGTGTATACTGGTCAATGCAGAAGCTGAAAGATATTCCAAATAAACTGACATCTCCGTTGTATCTTCCTGAGATGGCATGTCCCGTCGCAGCAGGAAACGGTTCTCTGGCACTGGTGGGATTTCCTCTGGTCGGACTACAGGCTTCTCTCTCCTCCCACTCTGCTCTTTCTCTCCCTCCACTTCATTGTCTCCCTCCAGCATCTCTTTTTCAACAGGACTGTGACAGTGTCAACAACACAACATGCAAAACAATATTTTGTTATGCAAAGAACCAAACCATGAGAGAAGCATGTCAGCACTTCTATTTAAATGTGGATCCACTGATCAGAGTCGTCTTTATGTCTGTAAAGATAATAAAACTACCTTTGCTTGCAGGACAGAACATCACTGCTCCTCTCCTTCTTTGATTCCCTCCTTTTCTTTTTAGCCCGTTTACTCTTTGCATGTCTCTTGTGCTTGCGATGTTTGTGCTTTTCATCTGTTTCGCTTTCAGATGCAGCTGAAGAGGAGAACTGGGAGGACGAGTCATGGGAATTGAGGGACGAGTCAGCGGAATGGGAGGTTCTTTTTCTCTTGCCTTCAAGTACTGAAAGAAGAAACACAACAACGTTGATGTCATTTCGTTGCAGAATATGCTCCTCAGTAACAGAAAGGAGGAGAGTTCAAATGCCAGGAGTCATTTTCAGCATGGTGTAACACCACAACAACTAAGGCTTTGTTTTAAATCTTCTCGGTATGTGGGGGGCGATGAAAGCACGCCTGGCAGTGTCAGGCGGGCAGATGCCAACTGAACTTCACAGAGATCACCTCACTGATCCTCATTAAACAGAAGATCAGGTTACACGCCCCGTAACTAATGCCAGTGGGGGGAAAAATGCTGGCATCAAAATGCCAACCTCTTACAGAACGAGCACAAAATATGACCCAGTTACAATTATAAGCAAAACACGTTATTCCCCACAGGAGAGAGAAACAAAAGAGGATACAAAAGCTGTAAGCTGAGGTGCACATCACTGAAAAACAATGGTTAACATCTACGAAAGCTTTTGTATTAGGAAAATAACAAAAGTTGTCATAAACATCAGGCAACATACTCTTACTACACTGGCTGGGAGGTAATATATCAAAGTTCAAATAACTTGAACTGCTTCATGCAGCAGGTCAGAATTAAAAAGGACAAGCCTGTTAATATTTTCTCACCACGAAATCCTATGAAAAGACCAAAACCAACAATGCATTAATTGTACTAACAAGTGGTGCTTATGCATCAAAGCCTGATGTAGCTTATTTCTCTGAGCTCCATTGTTTTGCACAAATGATTAAAAACACATAAATGAGACGCACTGTTTTAATTAGCAGCTGTAAACAGTCCCAGTGTCCTGCTGTTTAAGTAGTGTTCGCTAGAAAAAAAAAGTGCCCGGCTGTTCTAAAGAATTAAATGGAAATAAATGATTCTTCTGTAAAAAATTAAACAATGTGTTTGTTACCCATTTATTAAGTTTTAGATCTTCAGTAGGAACAACTGAGCTTAGGGCTGAGTGCCAAACGTAGGATCAGGAAGTCTCATCTTGGCCTCTTGAC
>CAFUXE010000076.1:506634-546825 GCA_903364295.1 Serranus cabrilla
AAAAAGCTGTCCACAGTCTATCACTCTCACATCAGCGTAGGGTCTGCTGGCTGAATCTGTCTTCAGCCCCTCCACCTTCTTTATCACTTCAAAGCCGGAGATGACCAGACCAAAGACGACGTGGACTCTGCAGAGACAAGAAAGAAAAGATTGATGCCTGTTACAATAACAGCAGCTTGACTATTTTGTACTGTTAGTTTTCAAAGGCCCTGAAAGGCTCGTTTTCTCTCTCTTCAGAAGGTTTCCTGCACAAACACACCATCATATTTCTTACTTTGATTGATTCACATAAATTCCTAAATGTTTAAGGTTACTGAAAAAAAAAAATAGTTTTAAGCTTCTCTACAGTTTTGAGGGCCATGATGAATCACTTCATTCATGCTGAAAGAATTACAAGTTTTTAGGGGAATATAAAACATGACAGACATCTATAGCTTTATTTAAAAACATCAATGGAAGATTGAATGAAATAAAAAGGATTTTCTGTACAGACCTGAATTATGAAAATACTTCAGCCACATGCTAGAATATCAGAGTTACTAAATTTACTGTGAAGACCATTTTGAATCCATGTGCAAGTAAAAAAACATGGCATTATAATTTACCCGTCCAGATGAGGTGCTGTCTTGGTTGTGCTGTTTGTGGAAAATCCAGCAAAGAAGCCAGGGAGGGTCAACCAATGGTGGTGGTGTGTTCATGAAAAAAGGAGAAAAAGGAGGAAAAGAATGAGAATAATCAAGTAACTTCAACAAAGTGCGGATGCTAGTGTACCACAGAAAGAAAAAATCTAAAAAAAATAATTAATCAGACCACCTTTTGTTCTATGATATTTGATTGAAAATTAATTTAGAAAACACTTGAACAGTGATGAACAGGCAATAAAAAAAACCCTGGAGTGTGGACAAATATACAACCACATCTGGATCAAACAAAAAAAAAGTCTGTACACATTTCCTCTATATTGTTTCATCTATTGATTTCTAACTTTTGGTGAAAAAGGAAGCCAAACAACCTCAAGCCATTTGTGAACACTGTTCAAAACATATCCAAAATAAACACTGTGGTCTGCAGAATACTTGCAAATACAAACTAGTGAATGATAAATACAGTCAGGAGAGAGAACACAGCCTTGGAGACACATTACCTTGGAAGAGCAGGATGCTAGAGTTTCTGTAAATTTTACACAAAAACGGCAAGAGAAAAAATGTAACACATTTGTAGGTAAAAAAGAATGAATCCATGTTTCTCTGAAAATCTAACTGCACACAGAGAGGGGGTTGATGACAAAGTCTACAGTTTCAACAGGGACAGAAAGCAAATCAATCATGTAAATGACCTGTTAGTTAAATGGTATTAAAGAATGCTGAGTGATCTGATTTACTTCATGTTACTCACATGAAAAACTGTGAACCGTTGGTGTCCTTCCCTCGATTGGCCATCGACAACAGGAAGGCTCTGTCGTGTTTGAGAATGAAGTTCTCATCTGTTGGCGAGCAGAGAAACACGGGTCGAAGTCTCAGAGCGTGTTTTCAGATACTTATTGGAAATATTCAGGGAGAAGAGATTTTAAACCATCAAACCTAAGCATTGTCTCACCAACCAGTCCTTCCATAAAAGCACAGATTTTAAAAGGTTGTTGTTTTGTTTACTTCTCGTCAGGCCCTAAACTAAATGATTTAACCCATTAACTATAAGTCAATTGTATAATTCTACATCACTCTGACCTCGTTCCAAAGAATTCTGTAGAAGTGTCTGTCATGTAAACTGGATCACAACAATGTGACTAGACGCTCACTATGATGAATCACCACTTATGTCTAAAGCAAGTTTCAAGTCTTCTGAAGATAATTTAAATGAATGACTCAAATATGAAAATCCACTAGAATTATCCTTTATATATATACAGTACATAAGACAGAAAACACACTAGAGTGAAATTAGTTATTTCACTACATAAAGAATAAAAGCGCTGAAGTAACATCATGCTACTTGATTATATAAAAGCTTATTCAAATTTGGAAAACACAAAACCTAAATGCTTCCCAATGCTTCCTAAACATATCTTTGATCTATATCCTGTATCCGTTCTGCGAGGCTAAATACAGCATTTCCACTGTGACGCTGCCCGTTTAGAACAGCCTGTATCTGAATACATGTCAAGGCAGTCATGGTGCTATAAATACCACACATGCAACATATAAAGTAACTTTATACGCAGAGGCTGCGGGGGCAGCAGGTCTAACGGGGTATCTGTCTGAATATAAAACATCCCTTTGGTACAGATCTGCACCTGTGCCACTGCAAACTGTTTTGACTGACGGAGGAAGGTGGTGGGGACAATGTTGACATGGTGTTACTGAGCTGTGTACATCTCTTACCTTCTCATTTTGCAAAAGACCACTCTATAAATAAAAGAATATGTTGAAAATTTTAGGCAAGAAGATTGTAGCTTTCAGTAAAGAGAATACCTACTCTCCATGCTGATTTGATAAAGCCCACTACTGTTACTAAATAGAAGACAGCACTATACAATGGAAAAGTGAAGGTCATAGGAGTCATATCAAGGAAAATTCACAAGAAATCAATTAGTTTCACAATAGGTGCGTGCAACATTATGCTCATGCAAAAGTAGCATTTGATAAACATTTATGAGAAATCAACAATGTTGACTGTTTATTATTATTATTAGATAATTAGATTTTCCCATTACCTTCAAAGTAGCCGCCATATATGGACTCTCCTCCTCTTCCATTCCCTGCAGACGTACACACAAGAAAATAATTAAGCCAATTGTAGAAAATTGAAGAAGAAGTGCTGTCTCATTAGGATTTTGGACATAAGTACATAATTAATGTGTTTATAGGAGACGTGGCTGCTACATTCAGAATACAGTGTTCTCTTGGACACCTGCCATAAACATATTGGCACTTTAATGAGGCTAACAGTGTCCATCTATATCATTCTTTTGTAATTAATCGTAAGCTGGGAAACCATGAAAAGAAACACTATTATTGAAAAAACTATTTGTATGTAAGAGGGCATTTAATTCTGCTTTAAAGGCACAATGAGAAGGATTTGTCTGTTGCAGGTTGTAAACACATTTGCCCCTCTTCAACAACAGACATGCATGCTCTCAAGCAGGGGAAAGCACTGTGTCAGCTTTTTCATCACTTCCTCTTGGATGTGTGCTTATGATATGAAACTTGATCTCGATGTTTCTATAGACTTAAGCCATTGACTGGAGGCTACACAACCAGTGCCCGTAGGTGATGCCCAGAACTGTTCTGAACACAGCAAAAATGAAAAGAAAAGACAAAAGGCAGAAAGGGGGCGGGGTCTCTGCAAATACAGACACTGCCACATTTTTCCAATGGTTCATAAGTGATGATTGAGAGGGATTATTTATGTATGAATCAGTCTAAGTCCACAAAAACTCTCCCATCCTCTGATGGGAGGCGTAACAGTGGGAGTAGATGATCATAAAAAGGTTCATAAGTTTCAAATGGATTTACAGACTTGCACAAAATTTCCTGGGAAGTCAAAAGTCAAAGTCGCAGCTATTGCAAATTTGGCCTTGTCTTAGTGAAATTCGACTCCTTGTGCCTTTAAACTAAACTAAATCAGATGCAGCATCATTTTTATATCAGCTCTGTTGCTTTCCATTGGCAGCAAAACTGCTGGTTTTTAAAAATGAAACCAGCAGTTTGAGTCAGTTCAGACAATTTGATTAAACACACACTTTCAAAAATAAATGAGGTTGTACATTAGACATTATTACCTTCGGTGAAGTCGCCGCCTTGGACCATAAAGTTCTTTACAACTCTGTGAAATGTGGAGCCTTTAAAGCACAGCTTTTTCCCTGTGTCTTTGCCAATTCCCTTTTCACCTGCAATTACATGGATGTTAATTAAGCTTTTATCCAAGACAAAATAGTCAACAGACTATATGAAGTGTTTCTGCATATACCAAGACAAAAAGTTAGTCCTGAACGTTGCCACATGGGTTCATTTTAAACAAGGGAATTAAACTACTTTTAGGAGGAAAATGCCCAATAAACTGGATGCCTTCGTTCAGACATCCTGCTGGTAATGTAGAACTGTAGAATTCATTAAGAAAACTTGGGGTGATTCCAACAGAGAAAAGAATATTGTCCCAAAGCTATTACCCCCTGGATTCCCCTTACCCAAGAGTGAAAGAAGACGTGAATGCAGAGATTTCATTAGATGCATTTAAGGGTGCTTTCAGAAGACAGAGGACTGGCTGTTTAAATGGACAGCTTAGGTTGCTAATCTTCTAGTATTTTGCTTCACTGGCTTCAGCATTGTTCCAAGGGTTTGGTTTCCTATGGTGTGAGCTGATCCCCTCCTAAAAGGACACATTAGAGACTCTGAGAAAGCCACAGCAAACTGCCCGGCTGAGTTGTGTGTATCACTGTGTCATGTTGTGTCTGTGTGTCCGGGAAAAGGAGCAGACTAACCAGCCGTCTCCCATGTCTGCCCTTGCCAGCATCACATTCCCGCCGGCCAGGTGGGTTGAAAAATGAGAGGGAGGATCGATCTGCAGTCTGTTTGCAGATTTATGGCTATCTCTAGGCAGACCGCCACTACTACAGTACACTGTGTTCTGCTCGGTGGGGTGAAATATCTGGAGAGACAGACCAAGAACCCTCTATGCATCCAGTGACTCCATCTGTCACTGGACATTTTACACGATAGCCATAGCTCCTTTCCTCAAGATATCAAATGACTAACGAGGGGTTTGTTTCATGATACAGAGGCTCTTATTTTCAATCTCATATTCTTTTTAATCCATCTTTCATTATGATTATTTTTGATCAAGAGCCAGGAAAGGTTAGAAAGAAAGACATCTAAAATGATACAAGAAACCAGAAAAGTATTGTTGTTTAGTGATGTAACCTGGCCACTTGAGCCACTAGTAAAACCCCAATGTCTCTGCTTGTATGGGAGAAATCAACCACATAACTGTTTGTATGTGAACTGATTTGAGGACAATAATGCTTTCGTTTTTCACGTCTCAGTTGTTATTCTGAGACATGCAAACAAACCAGTTTCATGTTATGCTCTCAAACAAGTTTTTTTTTTTTTTTACTTTTTGAAACAAATATTTGGTTATACAGTGCAGGAAATGTTGCAGAAACTCGTACTTGACTGAACATTACTCACCAGTGCACAAACAGAGAAAGTTTTTGCTTGTCTTGGGACAAATATCCGAAAAAAGTTGAAAGACTATGCGCCCAACTGTAAAACACACAAAAATGGTAAAATATTAGCATATCTCACTAGTTTATAGATGTTATGAGGCTCTATCAATATACATGTGGTATTATGAAAACAATGAAGAAAAGAGAATGAGTCGGCCAAGGCTTCAATTAAGAGTTACACGTAGCCAAGATATTACAACACCGCAAACTTTGAGGTAGTAGACTCCTGCTGTGAAGTTCAGACCTTACAGAAATGTTTCCATAGCTGGAGGCGAAACTGAAACTATTCTAACAAGCCTGATGAGGGATTGCTTTGTCCTTCCCTTTTCAAATGTACCTCAATTAAGTTTATTTAGCCCACGGCACCTAAACTGGTCTTTCAGTTCACATTACTTGCACATAATTCCTGCTTGTGAAGTACACATGCTCCTTCACTTCAACACAACCATTCAGGACAGGTTGCTAACACTAAACCAGTCTACCAAGACAGTGCACTACTGGGTGTTCCCCTTTCATTTAGTACATGCAACTGAATATCAATCAACAGCTCCAAGGCTACAAAAACAAAATAGATTTAAACATCTTTATTTATGATGTCAGTTCAAAGTAATCAGCTATGAAAGTTAGCGGAGGCTGTTTACATGTCTAACTTATTCTCATACCTGTGAAGTGATTTTAAATTCTCTTACCTGGCTCCCGGTTGAGCTCCACATCAAAGTAACACTGAGGGCGGTCCTTCACCCCCATTGTGATCAAAGTGCGGGTGACCTAAAATGTAGACAGAGTAGAAAAAGCTAAGCAGAAATATAATAAGCCTCCACTCTCTTAAAGAAGCAGCAAGCTTCTGAGGTGTACACCTACAGAATACGGCATATTTAGAAGACTGTGCTGGAAAAAACAATGTAGAGAGAGTAAAGACAGCGAGGGAGGATAAAAACAGAAAGGGGAGGAGAGAGGATGATGGGAGGGGAGTGAGAGAGAAGTCTATGGGGAAATGCACTGCCTATGCAAATCCAAAAAGAGCACGGCACTGCTCCATAACTGGACACTTTTAACTCTGGAATCGTTCCAATAGCTGTACCAGCGTATTATTTAAAGTATGCCAAAAGTTTTCCAAAAATTCCAGGATGTCCTATTGCATGTATGTTTGCAGTATGCAAACATGCTTTTCTGGATCTTCTGACCCACAATCCTATGCACAGAGGAAGATATGTGACACTGACTGAGCCGCCGTAAGAGCATTGAGATGACAGCCTGCTGACAGCTCATTGACAGCGGACTGCGACAGATATAGGAGCAAGAGGGTCATGGTTAAATGCAATGTTATGACAAAGTATACTCCAACTGTATGCCTACTGCATGCAGAGGACATACTTTGTAAGGTGAAGTATGTACTAAAAGTAAAAAGAAAATGTGACTTGGAATGCAGCATCTGTTTCCACTGATCACACTTTTATTTTATTACTGACAGTGAGTGATAAGCCACGAACTGTTGCAAGTACTGAGCATCATCCACCACATAGCAAAAGTGGGAGTGGATTAGTTATTTTCGAGGTGTGTTTGATTTTGATTGTGTTGTAGCAACTACAACAATGTCAGCAAACACCAGTGGCAGCACCACACCTCACACTGTTGTTTTCCCTTGTAAAATAATTATAAAATCGCAACATCAAACTAAATTATGTTTCCAAAACCTTGCCTAAACCTGTTCAATGTAAGTGTTGCTCTCCTGTTGCATAGAAGACACAATAAACTGTTGTTACTTATACAACAATACTTGGTGTTTCAGCAGCTTGTGTGCACACATCACACAAAGATTATCATGTCTGCCTTGCCAGACAGTGTTTTGCTGGCAAAATGAGAGGCTCCAAGAAAGCAGAGAGGCCAATTATCTGTCAGTAATGTCTGGATTTATTAAGAATATAATCCTTTATACAATTAGCATGAGTGTGACATGTGCTGGCATGTAATTATCACCTCACATAGTGTGTATGTGTGTCTAGTCCAACAAGAGCAAACAACATATTCTACTGGAGGTAATTTTAGGCCACTAAAAGCTGCAAACCTCTGGGAAAGAGATGTGGATTTCACTTGATGAAAACATTTATTTAGCAAGCTCTGAAGTAAAGTCAAAGGGGTATGAGGAAGACGTTTCCACAAATTAAATTATCAAGCAGTCCCTAATGTGGTGCAAATTAATGAGCAGGGCCTTTGGAAAGAGTGTCTGTGGCACATAATATTTAACAGCAAAGTTATAGTTTTTAGGGAAATTAAGAACAAAGCAGCTAAAGTATACAGCACTCACAAATCAGACCAATAAACATGCTGACAGGAATGCACTGCATCAATAGCCAGAATCATATCATGTTGAAAACCTTGACTGTGCTGGGAATGTTATTGTGAGATGCTAAATATAGAAAGCAATAACCGACAACCTCAGGAGAAGGCTCAACATTTCAAAGTCGTTTCAAGCATTAATCTGCATAAATTGCAGGAAATGTGAGCTACAAGTCTCAGAGACCATATTGACTAATGCATTATTTATAAGCATTCAAAAACACGATTGTTTTGCACAAATTGGCAGTCGAAACAACGGATCTTTGCCCATCACAAAGTCGACATAACTGGAGCAACGAGCACACCAATGTCCACATTCACGACTTGTATAGCTGTCAATAAATCACACAATTAACTCACAACAACGGCAAGTTAAAGCTATCCTCAGGCCACAACAAAACAGCAAATATTCATGAGCTACATAGCTAACAACAGCTAAGTGATGACCATAAGCGCTACCAAAATGGTTAGGCTAACAGCTAAAGTTAGCTAGCTTAAGATAGATTTCTCTCACAATTACAACGAATTCACAGTTAATATAACGTTGAAAATGATATCACAGGTTATCAAAATGTGCAAATAAAATAGTGCAACTAACCTCTGTGCAGTAGCTAGCCAAGCAATTAGCTAGTCACTGACGGCCGACAGTTAGCATGTGCTAACTTCACTTTTAAGTGAAGAGCTGGCTGCGGGATACGCCGACTGGTTTAAGGCATTAGTGTCCCTCCCGAGTTGCCGTAGAAGATTTGTTGTGGTTTTGTTGTAGCCGGAAGATGATTTCAAGTTAGCTCGCTGGCTAGTTTTAATATAACTTTTTACGTATATGTTGTAGGAGGTTATTCAGGTTGGCTGTAATCTTCTCTGACAATAGAAAGTATGCGATTGCACTCCTAAGGCGTATCTGCGGTTGTGCTGGCTGCCTGCTGGTGTTGAATTTCCTTTATATGATGGTGTAGTCAGCTAACCAGTAGTAGCTTAGTAACAAGGTGCAGCATGAAACCAATAATAATGAGGTAAGGTGTTACTACACGTTTATAATTGAACTCAGACGGAAATCTCACTGTTGTTACAAGCAGAGCAACATTTAACAAGACTGCACAGCTTTCATTCTACGTAGTTAGCATTAGCTTATATTACACTCTTTAGACAGTCTGTGGTGCACCTGCTAAAACTAATGCAGACTAAAAACACTCCTGCAATGAATTCCTACCTCAATAGGGCGATAATGCTTGGTTTATGTCAAAACTATTTAAAGTCTAAGAGTCGTAGCTAATTTAAGCTTTAGTCTGTTATGCACTGTAATAATATGTAGGCGACCTCACTCCGCCTTTTACAGTATTACAATACAAATAACAAGCCTTTGAAATGACCATTAAGTTGTCTTTCAGTTTACAGTCATATCCTTAATGGAGGAAGTGTGTATGCTGTATCAGGGCTGTTTTATTAGACTGTAAAAGCTTTAAGCTATAAATTATGGATCGAGCAATACCGGTATCTTATATCAGCCAGGCTGACTCAAATAGCTAGATCAGTTATCAGCTATATGATAAAGCCGATCTATTCAGTTCAATTCTATGTTTGATAATATACACATTATATACTAGAATTTAAATTCCTGTTTAAGGTCTGACCAATTTGTTGCTTAATTATAATTAATAAGCAGAAATTTATTTTATTTATTTGTTACTTTTTGTTTTACAAAGTTAGGAAAGCAATGATGTTAAGCCTGTTACACATAAAATAATGATCCCAGTGCCTTCTAAACAATCAGGCACACAGCTTATTAATTAAACACTGGAATCAGGTCAATACTCGGTATTGGCAAGAACACAAAGTCCAGGTATTGAAATTGGTATTAGGACTGAAAAATTAATCTTGGTGCATATTTAAACCAGGCAACTGTAATAGTTTTTGCTCAGTGTACCTTATAAACTCGCAACTGAGCGTATTTTAATATAATATAGATCTAAAGCTATTTGTTAACTAATTGATACAGTAATTTAATAAAAATACAAACATTTTAAACAAAAACTTGTAAAATTATGTTGCTTCTTTGTCTTTTGTGATGGTTAACAGCATACACTGTGTTGTTTTGAACAAAATAAGACATTAAGACATGTCAGTGTGGGCTTCAGGGAACTGTGCTGAACATTTCTTTCAAGTGTGTGACATATATACAAGAAGATGATCGTCAAACTATGAAAATAATGTAGTTGCAGCCCTAGAATAGCAAAAGTGATGATCTCATCTTCCTGTTGACCCCATGTAGGCAGTGTGTTCTCCATGGACCGAGTGGATCATGTCTCTGATCCTGTTTGCCTTCGTGGTTCGGGTCAGGGATGGACTCCCCCTGTCGGCCTCCACAGACTTTGAACACAACCGAGAGCTCCAGGAGAGGAAGCAGCAGCTCAGGACCCTCAGCAAGGCACTGGCCCGCCTCCCTGACAGAGGGACCATCAAGGGCCAGGAGCTCAACATATAGTAAGGAATCAGGAAGCAGAGCAGCACCAGGCTCTCTGTAACAACAAGTCTAAAGTGTCTCGGTGTGTCTTTGATTTCGTGATGCTAAAGCCGGACAGCATGTTGTCCATTTCATCACAGGGGCATCCATGGCACGCTGCGTCAGGCTGTTTGTTTACTAAACACCTTTTCTGCTCTCACCTGTTCAGCTTCGTCTCTTCAGAGGGTGTATCCTACATGACCGTGTGCCACTGCAGCCTCCCTGTTGCTAAGGCCTTCTGCTTCCTGGAAGATCTGCGATGGGAGTTCACAACATGCTTCAATAGCACTGTTGTTGCCTTGGCAGCCAGGCCGTATCCATTTTTGGAATTTGGTGAGTAGGAAGAGAAATATTCAGATTTGCTTTTGATTATTTGAGAGAGCAAAGGATTAAACATACATGTTGAATGACAAACAAAGCTCCTGTGTTTTGATGATTTTAGCTGAAAAAATAAACACTTTGATTCATCCTTATGTTACATTACCGCCAACTGACAGACAGCGCCATTCAGAAGCTGAAGCAGCAGTACAACCAGAGCGGTGGTCCGGCCCTGGAGGTGACTTTGGCCGAGGTGCAGGGGGATCTGAGGATCCATCCACCACAAGTAATTAACTTGGAAGAAGTGGAGCTCACCAACGGCATTGCAAATGGGCACATGGAGCAAGGTCCTGGATCTGGTAAGACCAGATATACAATACAGTGGTTTATTATTGAATGTTTCTGTAATACAGAATCCTGTTTTATTATATTAAACTATGTATAATGGTCACTTTGTGTTGTTTTCCAGGTCAGAATGTAAGACTTGAGCCCGTGTCCGTGTCAGGCATCCTCTCTCTGGTCCTGAATATCATGTGTGCTTCTTTGAACATAATCCGCGGTGTCCACCTCATAGAGTACACATTCCAGGTATTACTGTGCCAGAATCCTATCACATGTTTTTCAAATACATTTTAAAAGGAATCCAGCATGTTGAGCTTCAGAAGATATGCTTTAATGTTTGGTATAGCTTTATATTCAATAAAAAATAATTTGTTAAACCCTCTAAACTGACATTAGTTAAGTAAATATTACCATAAATTCAACTTTCAATTTCCCTTTTTCCTGATTTATGGCATTAGAACTTGTATCCAGGTTTGTGCTGTTTCTGTAGAGGAACAGGACTTTTCTACTGCTGTGAAAAGTAAAACCAGTCAGTAAAATATGACAGGAGTAAGAAAAACACCCTGAAACCTCTTTAGGTCCAGGGGGTTAAGAAAAAGAATGCTGTACTATCACATTCAAGTAGCAAAGCCATTGGTTATGTTTAGTTGGGGATTTTATTTTGAAATAGTCATGTATAAGCTTACATTAATTATAGATATGTTAAGCTGGCAGAACTGGCTGCTGTGCATTAGCATTTTGCTGCGAAAGCAAAGGTTTAATAATGATGAGGTCTGCACAAAACTGCAAAGTTGTGACTCCTTTGTGAATCAGCTTTAATCAGAATATGTGGAAGAGTTAAAATGATGTGGGCTGTCGTTTGAATGACGAATCACCCGTTTGTGCTTCTGTTCTGCACGCAGGATGATTATGAAGGTTTATGGAATGTGGTGGCATTCCTCCTGGCGTTTGTCTGCTGTGTGCTTCAGGTAAATAAAATCTGACTTTTTATTACAAACTGACACTCCCGCCCATGTCTAACTCACTCTGACACCCTGAATGTCCTCTCTGTGTGCACAGTGCCACCTCTACCTGTTCCATTCATCTCTGAAGAAGTTCAAGTCCCTCACTCTGCTGAGTGTGATCGTCCTATGCAACCTCTACCTGCTCGGCCTGAGGAACGCGTGGCAGCTCATCTTCCACATCACAGTCGCCTCCCTGTCCACGCTCCTCATCCTCACCCGCAAACTCCAGGACAGAACCAGTGACTGCGGGGTCTGAGGAGCAGGAAGCAGAGGACACTTTACCGAGAGCGACAGAGGTAAACGGTTTGATGAGTTAAGAAGATTTCACGTCGATTTTTAACAAAAAAAACATATTCCAAAATTTTGTCTCATCCTGGAAAATTATATTTACAAGTTGATATTTTCTTGTAGACAACATGTACTTGCACTTTGTGTACATTTGTCTGTAAAGAGTACAGTAAAATGCAGTTCTTTCTGGAACCTTAACAGTATCTGCAGACTGATATTGACAGAAAAAGATATGTTTTTGTTTTAGAAACAAAAGGTTTGTGCCATCCTGTCCCAAACAGTTTTTGCAGAAAATGAAGGAGTTTTTTCAGTCACAATGGCTGACCAAAGTTTTTCATCAAAGCGCCCACTGTTGGGGTTTTGAGGCATTTCTGCTCACAATCAGCTCAGTATTATTGATTATCTTTTTGCATAATCACTGTTCGACTCTCCTAAGTGACAGTTGGTGATTGTAACAGACATTAGATTTACACATGGCAGATTAGCAGACAGTTAATTAGTCCATCCTGCAGCGGTGGTGGTGTCATATTTAAATTATTAAGCATGGTTTGATTTAAGATCAGCGACAGTCAAGCAAAGCGGATACTGCAACTATTTATTTGTTTTCATTATTTGCTCATTAAGCTAACCTAATTCAAAGGTGTAGAGGTAAAGCTGTGGGTTGTTTCATGCCTTACTGGGTGATAATACATGTTGACTTATGTACAGATACACCGGCAAGTGCTCAGCTAGTCATCGCAAAGGTTCCAATGTAAGGGCTCCGTTATTTAATGGAAACTACAGTCAATACTGAGGGAATATTAGTCTTGAAGTTAAGGCATATTATCTTACTATTTTCAACACCGTTTGTGATAAAAAAAAAAAAGGAGAATTTTATCACATCAACTCCATTTTAAACCCATTTTTGTACGATCAAAAACACATTTAGATGTTTTAGTTTTTATCTTTTTCTACTGATCTCTGCGTTATGAAATGTAAACTGCGGGTAAGAATGAAAGCACTGATTTGATGGGTAAAAATTATCGAAATTTCTTGGACAAAAATGTTTGACTGCACTATTAGTCTTAGATATTTTTGTGTTGGGTATGGAATATGTTCTTGAATGTGTCGTATATCGGGTTCAGCTATTTATATCCTGATTTATGTTTACCTGTTAATTTTTCTTGTCTGGCTTCAGGGTTTATAACACCGGTCCATATCTGTAGATTGTTATGAACATAGAAATCATATGGTTATAATCTATGTTTCAATATAACACAGTAGTGCTGCTAAATAAATAGGCAAAGCCTCCTTTTAGTTATTGTTTTTAACATTTTTTTTGTCTATTTAGCTTCTTAGACATATTTGTTTTTAGTAGCTAAACAGTTGCACTAATGTCTGTTAAGCGAGGGATTTATATTAGTTATAGTGTTCGTCAAACAAGTAGCATTGTGGCATTGTGTCCTTTTTGTCAGACTATTTTATGAAGAAAGTTAGAAGAAATTTTAAAGGAAAACAAAAAGGTTGCATCTCATCCGACAATCCAAACGTCCTTCACAATAGTGTTTAAATATTTAGAAAAAGTCACTTTAGCTTGTAGTTCACAAAGAGTGAGACACTCAAATATTTTCACTGGAAGCATAAAAAGTAGCGTAGCTGCCGATAACACACACTTATTAATACATTTTATTTTATTCTCAGATAGCTATGGAGTGCCATTTAAATAAATAAATAGAAATATGCCTTTGAAATAAATACATAAATATGTATATTAAATAAATCCTGAAAGAAATGATTATTTATAAATCTTACAAAAATGTATAAATAAATTAAATATACATATTTGAGTCAACATAACTCAATAAATAAATGGGTTTTTATTGAAAAAAAAAATCAAATGATTTCTTTTAAATATTTAAGGCAAATTTTATTACATAATTGGACACTTATATTTTTCATAGGCTTATTTATTTATTTAATAATGGCTTAATAAATGGCGTTCCATAACTACGTTGTGCTATCTGTGTAAGAATTAGAGAGGTTCATTGATTTTTTTTTATTTTTGGTGTGTTCAACTATATGACAGAGGAAGTTTTCTTAGACAGGGTCAATTTAGAAATACCATAAATGACTTTAAGACATTTTCTGTGGTGGACTTTGGTGAAGCTGAAATATTTTTGATACAAAGGAGGTTTTACAGACTCACCATTTCCACTATAGCTTCTAAGTTGTTGACCAAATGAATTGTAAAATAACGTTGACGCCAATGTTCTCAAGGTGTTGAACCAAATAATGTGGGGGATATTTTAACACTTGAAATGGAAATGAAGGAAAACTTTATAGCATACAGTAGAATTTAACTGTACAATTGAAACATGTGGCAGCCTTCTCTTGTTTTCTTTTATCAACATACGAAGTCTTAAGTCTGATCTGAATACAGGAAACAGTTGAATTATGTTTAACAGGACTTTGTCGTTATCACTGTCCTCATAACTTATTGTATCTAATGAGAGTGGGATTAGATAATGAGGTTGACTCAGTGGTTTTTGTGGCTGCAACCTGTTTATAATAGTGGGAAGTAATGTAACAATGTCATTCATTGCAACTGCCAAATACACTTGTGATTACAGGGCTTTATTTTCTCCTGCTGTGGTAAAACTGACATTTCATTAATAAATAGTGTCTTTTTTTCCATTTGTTGATGTTTGATTTGTGTGTCCGAGAAATCAGCATTACTTCCACATTCAGCAGTGATCAGACAAAAAAAATAGCATATTTGATTACCTGAAGCAGTCCCTCATTCTTTGGTACCTGCTGATAGTTCAGTTCATTTCAGCTGAATGTCACAATTCCCCTGAGTTGATTAAAGGGTTAATCAGAGCACCTGTTGTGCAGGTGTGGGGACCGGCTCCTAATTAAGAATTGTAAGCAGCTGGGTGCATTTCCCCTCAATGAGGCTTTCTGATCCTTACCTAAGTAAAAGTACTAATACCACACTGTGAAATTACTCCATTACAAGTAAAGACCCTGCATTCAAAACCTATTTAAGTAAAAGTACAAAAGTATCAGCATCAAAATGTACTTAAAGTATCAAAAATAAAAAACATGTGTTAAGCAGAATGGACCCACTTAGATTGTTAAAAGTATTCTTCATATTATTATTAGATTACCTGTATTGATGCACTTATGTTAGCAGCATGTTAGGCCTCATTTTAACTACTTAATATACTTTTATATTTAATTTTTTAAAAGTCCGATGATTTTTTATGTTTAATATTGACCTGAAAAGTAACTAAAACCGTCAGCTAAATGCAGTGGAGTAGAAGTAACATTAAGTAGAAATATTCAAGTAAAGTACCTCAAAATTGTACTTAAGTACCAGTTACCAAGTTAACCAATTCAATAAACAATAAACCAAGGAACAGAATCACAAACTAAAGCCTGCATGTGTCTCTGAAGCAGGTTAGTGTTAACATAAAGGTGCTTCTTTAATATTGAGGCTGCATTCAGTCAAGTAAGGGTTCTGAATACTTCTACCACTGATTGAAACACTTAAATACAAATGTATTTGTTATTTGTTAAGAAGCATTTGTTAACTATCCAATATGCAAATATGAGACATTTTTATCATAAATGAAGAGGCATTTTCCATTATTATTATTACGGTGAGGTAAGTTTTGTTTCTAAATAAATATTATCAAATATTTTTAGCTTTTTGAAAAAAAAAATGATGTGAATAGGAACTGGTTTACAGGCTTTTTCCCAACCTGAGGAATCAGTACTGTCACGAATATAAATGCCATAACATTACAGCAAATTTGAGACATCAGTTTTAGATTTATTGCTGTGTTTTTCCAATATTACAGCAGATGGAGCCCTTTTACAATTTACTAAGCTTCATTCAAGTTTGCATCAGTGCATAAAGTCGCTCTGGTTAGATATATTTTATCATATGCTGACACACAAGTACGTTTTGCTACAGCCTTCCTCAGTTTATTTACATTAGGCTGCAGGTCAAATAACTCTAATGGATGAAAGTGTCCTGTAGCCCTACAGAAGACGTTGTTGTATTGTTGTGATTATTTACTTGTGAGACAGAATCAAACCTGACAGGAGAGGTCACATAAAGTGGGAGTAACATACAGAGGAGACTTTACTGTTCTGTTAGGTGGCACATTTCAGCTATAGCGGAAATAATCCAGCTGTTCCCTGAGAACTGCCAACCGGATTTACATCAGTTTGATGTTCTAACAGCTGGAACAGTGTTTTCAAGTACAAAGTCTTTACCTTGTCCACATAGTGAATAGACTATAAGTATTATGTGTCCAGGAAAACATGGATGCATTATCAAACGGGCCTCGCAGGGCACAGGCTGAGGGGCTGAAAGTGTCAGGGGTCTGATGCACAATATAATCTATGAAAAGCAGCAAAACAACCACAAAGAGACACTAAGAATTTACACAGACACTCAAAATAACCTCAAAGAGGCACAATCATAGAGATATCTGTCATGACTACAAAGAGACACAAAATGCAACTTGTACAGTTTACTTAAGTTACTTTTCATGTCAAGATTTAACATGAAAAACATGATCAATTAAAGTGATGAGACATCTTTAAAGATTTAACTTCATTACAGTATATTAGGTAGTTAAAATAAGCCCATTTTATTTGTGGCCTCACCTGTTTGCATCTATCAATAAACAGTTTTTTATTTCTCACAGTACTTTCTGGTGTTTTTATCTTTTTTTTTTAATTTAATGTCATTCAAAATGTCTTAAAAATTTCTAAGTGGTGAGTAATTAAACCTTTAAATCGAACTAAAACAGGTCAAAACCAAAAACTTAATTGGATTCGATGTGCATCAGTTAATATCTACTATGAAATATGTACATATTATGTACGTATATATACAGTATATGCTCTCATTTGAGTGTTTGGCCTGAAGAGACTGATTAGCACTTGAGATTACTTATTTTACTACATTTCTATGAGATAAACTGCTTATGCTGCCGACTCATAGTGCAAAGGCTCTTAGAGAAGCCTTTGGAGTACAAACTTTCTCCACAGGCTGCTTTAATGCTGATTCTTCAGAAGGACAAATGTGTTTCATGTCGATCTTTCAGGTAAATGTCTGGCACATCAAAAGAGTGACTTGGGCTTTGATAAAAGTTACAATGAAGCAGACATCTTTTACATTTTTGTTTGAAGTGATGGTGTCAGACATATTGAAAATAAAGGGCACAACCTTGGCGGAGTTGCATAAGTTTCACTCAAATAAAAATAAGTGCTTTATGTCTGTTCTTTTCTTTTATGCAGGAATTTCTTGAGTCACAACATCAGATCTAGTCGTCATTCAGGCGTCTGCGTAGAGTGACAAGAATGTTTTTTATATAATCCAGTTTTAATGCTCCTCACATCAAAAGAGGATGTCTTCTACTGAGACGTCCATTGACCTTTGACCTTTTAAGCCTTACTTTTATTCGGATAACGTCACAAATAAGCTTCTGTTTAGTATCTGGAGATGCCCTTAAACCCCGCCATAAATATCTGGCTCAATCTCTCTGCTGCCACTTTTATTAACGGACATTGACGCTGCTGTGTCATTAGCTGTAAATCATGCAGTTTTTTCTGTCGGCATTCTCATGCATATTAAAGAAGGAAATATGAGGTTGCAACCAGGAAGCAAACTTGTCCCTCAGAGCTTTTAGTGCTCTTATATTGTATATGCACAGTGCCATCACTCCTGCTTCAATACATCTAAATTAAACTATCAGCTTCAGTGATCCTCATTTGCAGGGATGAACCTCTTTTATCCTAATTGGCAGGAGCTCCTGGTGTAAAGAAGCTGCCCTCTCTCCCTCAACAAATAAGCTTAACAGCATGGGTGGTCCTGCTGAAATGTTTATGGCCCACATTTCTCTCGCTCACAGACAAGAGCCTCGTCTGCTCCTACATTTTCAACCAACAGCAGCATTTTAAGAAATGTCTGCCTTATCAGCTCTGGGTAATAACGCCAAATGCCTTTCACAGATGATTTAAGAGTGTTTGCTGCCTGATTCTGTTTCCATTGTGTTGTAGATGTGATACAGTCTAATGTTTCCTAATAACCATCGAATGTGATGGTTACTGCACACGCACACACAGCGGGCTATATCCTGTCTCTGTGCTATTTATTGTCACTGACTGACAGTTGCTGACAAGCGTTAAATCTCATCAGCTAAACCTTTGACAAAAGCTGACCTGTGCATGAACAAACACACCCTGGTTAGCCGTGGAAAGACTGAGAAGTCAAATAAAAAATAAATAAAGGTATGGTTATTCTATAAAAAGTAATAAAAATCCCTTATATATTGCCTGTAACATCTGAACACTGAGTTGCAATGGAAAGTGTCTAAACTGGTTATCAAGCAAGCTAAAAGCAATGGATTAAAGTTTCCAATAGATACCTAAATTTAATGTATAATTTTATAAACTGTTTGAGTAATTAACTAAATGTAATGGACAAATGTATGAAATTGATAGTGTTTGAGATAGTGATAATTGATAAAATATGTAGCTAAAGTATGGATAAATGGTTTAAAATGATTGAAATACACAGATTAAAAGGAGGCTTATAGAGAAAAAATGCTACAAAAAATAACATTTAATTGATGATTAGCTGCTAATTGACAGTTTATCTGCCACATCTTAAAACTGATGTAAACATTGACAGTTAACTGAATGAAAACATTGTCTGTTTTATTACATTAGTCATTAAAAAAAGGTTGGGAGACTCTGCTCTACGGTTAACCTGATAGAATTGTGAAAGCTACAAAAGCCCACCAAAACAACCTTATTCTGAAGGTCAAACCTCTCTGATATTTTAATGTAATGGCAGGAAGTCTTTGGAGAACTCCGAGACTGTATGAAATTACTTTGAGCCAGAGTAGATTTAATCGAGGTGAGTCATTCTGGCACCCACTCTTATCTATTTAATCTTTGTCTCAGGTCCAGTGCCCATGCCACACGTCAGCCGCCTGCACTTTAGCATTTTCCATTAATTTCAACACATTATGCATATCTGATTTCCTGGGGCCATGACTGTAGCAGCTTCCCCGTGGAGGTCTCCAATATCAGAAATATATATCTCACTTCTTCAGCAGCAGTGGGTGTGAACTGATGAACCAGAAAAAAATCGTAGGCTAACTGCACTGGGTGGCAAACAAATAGAGTAACTTACACATCCAGCAGATACAGAGCAACATTAGCATTTATTTGAAGTTGTGACAAATTTCTTTCCAAAACTAACAACCTCTTTACTTAGAAATAGCTCTCATAGCTCCAAAGGCTAGTTGTTAGCGGCTGTTGCCATTCATTGCTGTCTAGGAAGGTTTTTCCCCTGTTAAATTTCTGGCAGCACCACTAATGAGTTAAAGGACACTAGCTGACACTGAGCTTCTTGATAATGGACAGCAGGTAATTTGTAGTCATTTGACCCATCTTAAAAGAACAGAACCACTTATTTTTAAATCCAGAAAGCTTTACAGTTCTGCATTGTTGCACATTTAGCTTCCCATTGTGTGCTTTCATAAGTGTTGCAGAAATAATGGCTAAGCTTTTACATTCACACCATCTGTGAGGTTTTGAATCCCCGTCTGCTCCTCAGGACCTAAAGGCTTTACAGCATGTCCTGTATGCTTATTAGGATGTTCAACAATTCATAAACCCAGTCTTTGATGTTCCCTGCTCACTGGCTCAACTCAACCAATGCATGAAATCACAAACCAAAGACAAATCAAATCATAGACTGACAAGAGTCTCCTGCTTTCTTTAACCGTCGCTCAGCAGTACAAAGTTTTTTCTTCCTAAAGGGCGATTTTCTCCCACTCAAGTAGTGAGAATAATTGAGCAAAGAGCATAAAAGCAGCACACTCCTCATGTCCTCTATTACTTGTTGAGAAAACAATCTAATAGCAATCTTGTCTAAGCTGTTCTGGAGCTCTCAGCTTAGTCATATCTCACGATTAACAAAGTTACCAATCAAAACCTTTCAAAGTAACTTGACCTTACGTTAGTTGTTAACGTATGACAAAGTCTGCATTTAGAGAAGGTCAGAGTGGATGACTTTCACCTAGGAGACCACTGTCTGAAATCAAACTCAAAAAGATGAAATATTTCCATAAAAAGGTAACTATTTGAACCCAAACCACGATCTTTTACAAAACCTAACCAAGTAATTTGTTGCCTAAACGTAACCAAACAGTTTCACAACATTAACCACATATTTGGCCATAATAAGAGAGAAAAAATGTTTTTCTTGACACATAATTGGGGAATCAGTTCCATTGTAGGGGAACGTAACTGTTGGGTTGATTTAATGTGATAAATATGTAATTTTTTAAGTTTTTTAAGTTCGTGTCATCGTGGGTTTTCTCCGGCTCTTCCAGGATCTAAGATACTTGTTGATACTTGTTTATATATGAACTTTGCCAAACCTTTGACTTGATAAAAGGTCATTTCATGCAGTACACCTGAGCTGTGCGGTTTGATTTGCCTGTTCTGACGTTCAAAGTCAAACCTGCATATATATATATATATTGAAAGAAAAAACTTTTAACAGTCCAATTGAGTTATTGCTTTTCATTTCAACCAAGTCCCCCATCTCGTATGAGAGTTAGAGAAGATAACCTGAAATTGGCTCTGCTATCAGTCCGACACGAACCGTCCGTTTGAGTGCTATCAGTAAAGCTGCCGCCCAGGAACAGCATATTATATATATTGGATAGAAGCAAAGTAAAGTGTTTTTTTCTGACTGGTCATTTTGTTTCTCAAGAAAGCTTTGAAATAGATCTTTCAGTGAAATACAATAGTGAATTGCAATGTCAGACTATATTCAGCCATAATGGGCATTTTAACTTCTTAAAGCATCCCCCATACACAACATAGGTATGTTTGCTTCTGCATGATACACACCACCAGCTTCCGAACCCCATGGGATAATAATCCTGACCAAACCAGCCCAGATCTAAATACAATGAACTCGCTTCACCCAGACGACTCGGCATGCTTTAAATACTACATGAGTCATTTTTTCCCCAAACTAAATTATGCATTTATGTCAAAAGTGAGATCAAGCATCCTGTCATTGTACAAATGTGTGGAACAATTTCCCAAGCTTGTTTACACCTCAGTCAGATATGAATCAAACGGTTTCTTCCTTAGTGTGTGTTGGTAGTGACGGATCACTTTACATACTGGATGTAAGTGCATACATTAGAAGAATGGCTTTCTAATAAACTGTGGTGTGCATAAATCATGACTGAGCATGCCTTGCAAATCAAGATGAAAGGGCGGCACAACAACAATGCAGCGCTGCGGCCGCGGAAATGAAGGGAAAAATGACATCTCTTTGAAGCTGTGTTCATTGATTGATTTGTTTTTTCGAGAACAAGCTTGTTTTTGCAGAACAAACTAAAATAAACTGGGAACATAGGCCCCAGTAACAACTTATAGATTTGTTATGGTGAATGTCTTTGCCAACACAAGCTAATTTATATATCCAGCAAACTTGAAGCAACAATAGCATTTATATGGAATTGTGCTCGTGCTCCTGCCCACCTCAGGAAAAATTGCTTTTGAACTCCTTCAACTCCTGAAGGAAACATATGACTGCTTCATTTCCCACTGAACCAAAACATAAAGCTTTGGGTCATAAAAATTAAAAAGTTAAAAATTAAACACTCTGTAGAGCTGTGGGGAATTGCAGAGTGGGTAATAACTAGATGAACTTCACCCAAAAAAACAGGCCGTATATGCAAGCAGCTTATGACAACCTATATTCATATTTATTGTTAGTTGGCATCCTCTAGTGGCTGTTTTATGATGGAAAACAAAGGCAGAAGTGGGGCTACGGAGTGAAAAGAAAGACAGGATTTTTACTCAGGAGGCCGCTGTTCATGTCACAGTAAAAGTCCATAGAGAGCAAACAAACATACATATTTTGTAGGCCAACCCGCAAGTAGCATCGTCATGGGGACTACTGAGAATTAACCTATTGGATTTTTGGATCATAAGCATGATGCTTATGTGTTTTTTTTCAGCAGGAGAATCATTCACAAGTGAACACTTTCATGATATCTGATAGAAGTAAAAAAGCTAACGTTATGCTACAGCGAACTACACTGGGGTCGCGTGACTTCTACGTCACTAACGCGCAGTTTTGACAAGCTAGCTAGCAAAACCAAAGACTAATAAATTGTTTATTAAGCTAATATACAATCTACAAGAGTTTGCACTGAAAACAAGACGTACTAGTGAGAGAGTTCACGTCCATGTCAATACATCTCTATGAATTTATAATACTGTTATATCATTATATTTCCAGTAATACCTGTTTGTGTTACTGTATGTCTAAACGGTGCCGTTCTGGCAGGTCAGTCCAGGACCATTTCATTCTTAATACCAGCTGGCATTGGTTGGCAGTAGTGTTTAGCATGCTAATGTGTCAAATGCCCAGAAAAGTTCAAGGTGATAGTTTGTTTTTTACATTCTTTGTTATATGCAAATGCAAAGATCAAATCTGAGTCACACCCTCTCTGTAAGTCTTTGTGCAGAAGAGAAGAAAGTCGAGCTTTTGTCATCATAAAGTACATTATTTAAAGGAGTCACTGTAGTGAATAACAACCAGGCACTGGAGCAAATCCTGACCGCAGAGTTCATGAAGTCATTGATATACAGTGGCGTATTCCTGCAGCTCAGCCTCTGAGAAGTGGGAAAAGCCTCTGATGTTCATCAGCATGACTCCCGGCCACAGATCAGCACAGATTACATCACATCAGACGACTTCTCTTTAAATCAGGACTCAGCGAGTCAGAGACAATCAAAGCAGCCTCTTAGCCGTGTGGGCAGAGCTCACTTGTTTGCTCAAAAACTCGCCTTTCCAAACTTTGCTTTATTTGTCGCATGAATATTTAATCGGCCTCATGAATATTGGAAGTTGCTTAAAGGCAACACACCTGTCTCACATCTTAAGAGTCAACAGGAATCTGAAAATAACCTCATCCATCTTCTGTCTTGTCTGCAGCCCACTGTCAGCGAAGCACTCTAACACAGATTTTGAAACTAAATCTGGCATACTGCAGAGCATATAAAACCAGACAAAAAAAATCAATGCATCATATGGAATAATAAAGCATTTTTGTATCCATTTGATGAGCACATTTTAACATATGGCCCCTCAGGGATGATGTTTTTTAATATCTTTTTATTATTTAATGCAGCAACCTTCTACGCTGAAAATCCCTCCATTCACAATCGTCCCTATGAATAGTTACATCCTATTATATGCATGCTCATTTCCACTTCATGGACCCAGCTAATGAAACATTAGACCTTACAGCGGCTGATCTGTGAAACCAGGCAAGGCATGGTGTGTCTTTTAATCTTTTTTTACACAGCTTTTTGCCTCGGCTGCTCTTCTTCATGGTGCTGAGCACAGCGAGAGGTCCGCTGAGCTCAAAGGCAGCGAGGGAAACTGTAAAGCTGAGGGACAACAGATGGATTAACTCAAATAGCGGGAGTTTCATTACACCAAAGCAAACTCAGCGGGTCAGTCGTACCTGTCAAATATTGTAACTCAGGTGCAAATGGCACGGGGAGGCACTGGAGCGAGAGTTTGCTTTGATTTCTGAGTGCAGGGAGAGAGATTCAGATCCTTTTAACACAGCGGATGAAAAACTACTGAGTTAAGGTAGAAACACCACAGAATAGAATATTCCATCAGAGTAAATGTCAATGCATTTAAAGTTATACTGAAATATGAGCAGAAAAATGTGCAAGAAGTGTCAAAAATAACAGTATTTATCATACGGGATGATCTGTATATAGTGATTTCTTTATTACTGCTGTTTATGCAGCTTTTTAATGTTCTAACAACGTTTTTACTGTAGTTTAATCACAAACAATGCTTCATATTTAATAAACTGATCATCATGTATTGTACATGTGTCTTACTATATGTATTATGGTATTTTAATGTGGGCAGCCAGTATTCAGCATCTCTAATGTCACTTTGTACTGTATTTATGTTAATGACTACTTCTACAGTGGTACATTTCCGCTTTTTATTATATTATATTATATATGCATATTTTTGTCTCATTCTTTCATTTATGAGTCACAATTTATATTTGGTTTGTTCTGTATTATTCATGTATTTATCTCATGTTGTTTAACGTAAACTTGGGAGTTTAGTTTCAATTAACATTTGTTAGCAAAAATCATGTCTTGGTTGTGTTGTTTGGTCGTGTAAAGAGGTATTGTACATCTGCCCAGTGTGGTACTTAATTATCATCATTGCTTTCTGACTGAATTAATGTAAAATACGTTAAATAGGTCAGAGTCGTTTTTTTGAGTGGAGATCTGAAGCCCTTAAAAAGAAATATTTAAAGGTTTTCAGTCACTTTAAGGGGCAAAGTGATCTGTGGCAGCAAAGTGAAGTAAAAAAAAAGTAATACATGAATTTAATGTGATAATTTTTCTCTGTGAGCTGGAGAATTTCGAATCCCTTTGAACTGTCTGTCACAAACACATCATAATGTTCTTCTGTTTAATGACATTACACATTTATTCATCTGTCTGCTTGCATACTGAAAGCTAAAACAAGTGATCAAGTCGTCTTCAGAGTGTATTTGAGGAGGCATCGGCTGCAAAAATGAATATTTTAAATGACGCCTTAAGATTTCTTTTCTTTTCTCTGAGAGCAATTATTATATTTGCATGAACAACTTGAGTCTGAGGCTTAAGTGAGCATCTGTGGGACTAAAAATAAAAATAATCAACTTCAGGGCCATGCCCTTGTCAAGCAGCAGAAAGCACTTATGAAAATAAGCTTCAATTAGGCAACAATTTAGCAGGCAGTCAGGACATTAAATCTGATTATGGTGCAGAAAGTCGACAACAGACTCTTAAAGCAACACTGAAAAGCAGCTTCACACGTCCACCAGCTTGTAGGTTTCTAAATAAATCATTTCAACATGTTTGAGTGGAACAATGTCAAAATTTTATGGAAAGTTACATTTCCTGCCAAGACAGCAGTCTTTACATACACTGTACAACAAAATGAATATATAAAAACCTTTTATTATCCAAGAGGTTACCTTGTGTGTACACAAATGTGAACTAAAGCTGATAAAGTACATACAGTACATCTGTAGCTTCATAATGGTATGCATGGCACCAGTGTTACACATGGCACTAACAAATCAAATATCGAGTCTTAAATATACACAACACAATATCCAGTTTGCAAATAAACAAATCTATATAACACATGCTTCAATACTGAAAACTCACTGTAAGTGCACATTAGAATGATTGTTGATTTATTATATCTCTTTTTAATATTATCCCATTGATACAAAACAACCATGCTAGGTCACCAGAACACTAAAAGATAATATCTAGCAACTTATGCGCAGAATTTAAAATGTAAAAGCACTGTATACTGGATTGTTTCTTCAGCACTGTACATGACTATTTACATTCACCATTATGAGAGGTACATCGGCAAATCCACACAATTACATTTACTGACAACAGAAAACAGGCTACAAACAATGTGGGATAAGGAGTCTTTAACGAAATAGTTTGACATTTTGGTAAAATATGCTTATTTGCTTTTTTTTTTTTTTTTGGATCATTGCAGATTGGTCAAACCAGAAAGCTTTGGACACCACGACGGGATGAATTGTTAAGTTGTTGAGTTTTCCGATCAACTATGAACAGGACCAAACATGGAGAATCAGCATTCAGTTTCTAAGCTTCATATATCTGGAAGAAACTCAAGAAAACTGCAGGTCTGCTGAAACACTTAGTTCTTATCAAACAAGGTTGAAGACTCACCTGTTTAACTATACACTGACTTTACTGTTATAACGTATACCTTAGCTTCTGTTTTTGCTGTTTCTATTTTTCTTTGTCCTCTTTTAATGTCTTCCTGCCCTTTGTCGTGTTGCTTTCGATGTACAAAGCACTTTGAATTGCCTCGTTGCTGAACTGTGCTACATAAATAAACTTGCTGCGGCTTGCTAGTTAGCAAGCTAGCTTGCTAATCCACCACAGTTTACATGCTCCACAGAGCATCCAATCACAAGGATACATCCAGGTAATGTTTACTAGCCAATCACGTCACAGCAGGGCAGGACGAGGTGAAATAAGGGTGGTTAAAAACAAAAACAAACATCTGTTCTAACAGCTGGTTAGCTTAGCTTAGCTTAGCTTAGCTTAGCACAGAGACTGGAAGCAGTGGGGAAACAGCTCGGCTCAGTTCAAATTTAACAAAATCTAACAAAATCTAACTTTGAGCACATCACAAGCTCAACAATTATCATTTCATATCTCATTCTCATGAGTTCCTGTCATCACAGGACAGGTGTACCAGCCAATCACAGTAACAATAACCTGGAAATGAGAGACATCAGGGTGGTAACAACCATCTCATCAGTTGACTGCAAAGTGCATAATTCCTGAAAATGTCTTACTATTCCTTTAAGCTTTTTTATCAGCAAAACATCCCATATGAAGTTGTTCAACGTTGATTTCACATCACGCTCCTTACTGATCTGACCCTTTAAATTGCAGCTTGAGATGATCTCTTTTGTTCAGGTGATGCTGGACCACCTGCATGTTCCCTCTTGCATTAACATGCATGTGACTTTCAAGTCCAACCTTGTAATGTGTGAAGCACAATCACTGTGACAGGACCAGTCATCACTGTCACCAGTGCTCTCTGACATGTCAGGTTCAAACTCAACCGATGGAGAGGCTTAAACCTGACAAGTAAACAGAGATTTCAGGAAATATTTTGCACAGTGAAAGAGCAATCTACCAAAGCACCAGCAGGACAGCTTCCCTATCCAAATCTGCAGTGCCTTTAATTTAGCGTTTATGCTGAGTCGCAGAGAATTTTATGTTCCTGGCGAGGCTTTAAATCCCACATTACAATAACATGAACAAACAACAATTACAGTTACATTACGGATACTGTAGCCACAATACAATCAGTATTGCACAACAATCCAGCATAATTCATTTTCTTTACACTGTATATACGTCTGTACAATGTTAAATGACTCCTCCCCCGTAAATGTAAACATTCAAGGACTGAATTCCTTAAAGGCATTTCCTCTCCACACAGAGCAGCCGGCAGCCAGTGGAAATCTGATTTCAAGTGTCACTTGAAAACACTGAGACCAGGCACTCGTCAGCGATTGGCACGGTGCCTTGGCTAGAATAAAAAAAACTAAACAACAACCCTATGACAGGGTCAGAATCACACAAAACAAGAAGAAGAGTTGTACTGATAAAAGGGAATGCAAAGGGCAATCAGTCTCTCGTGAGAGTGATAGTGCAGTGAAGGGCATTTTACTCCAAACCCATTATTGTGATCAGAATTTATGGAAAACAACGGTTCCTGCTGGTTAGTAGCCGCTTTTTCTTTATCCGTCTTCCTCCACAGTGAGGAAAAGAAAAACTGTTTTGTTGCTTTAAAATGTATTTTCCATCACCACTCACATTCAAGCACATCCCCATAATGCATTTCGACGACTCTACCTCGCCTGTGATGTTGCTGCACACTTTGTAACAATATTGATAATGCGATTTCCTGCATCACCTCCTCTTTCTCCTCGCGGCTGTGTCGTTGCACCCGCCTCGTTCATTTGGAGCTGCAGGAAACCGCTAAGTGATTTTTAATCAGCGCTTAATTAAATCAAACTGTTGCACTGCTGGTGCGGTTCACATTTGGATTCCCTCACCTAACCCCATTAATATGTGACATTTTGCGTCGCCCAGTGTCTGAGCACACAGGCAACTCAATAACGATCGACCAAATGATCCGTAATGACAAAATAACCTGTACGTGTGCACTGATTCATTCAAATGTGCAAAAGCTGTGCTTGTGAAGCAATGTGCCTGTGTCTTTGTCACCTTTTTTATGAAGAAGCACGGAGATTAAAAGCTGCTTAGAAGCTGTCACACACATCTTATTTTTCTGTCTTCTCATGACTTTCTTTTGTCCATTTCACACTCATCCAACACCTCGTCGAGTGTTTGTCTTTTTCTTCCTAAAGTTTGGCACCAGAGTACTTTGTACAGCATATATATATATATATTTATATCACTGTTTGTGTGAGTCATATGCTCGACAGGTCGTCGTGACAGGAGGATGAAGCCCGGCGTGTTTTGGGGCTGCATCGTGTCAGCATGGTGATCTGGGTGCTGAAGTTGCTGCTGCCGATAGACGGGTGTTGATATTTGGTGTCTGAGCCCATATATCTCTGCAGGTGCCACCTTCGCCACTTCCTCTTGATCTCCCCTTGGACCTACAGTGGATTAGAACAATAACACTTGAATGCATTTGATTCACTGCGCTGTTTTGTGCCATTTAACAGTATGAACTATGCTGTTAATGTGAGCTTAAAACTCCTATTCATCACCTTAGTATTCAGCACATATGTTACCATCCAACAACAGGAAATTCACCATATGGAAAACAGGAAACACTATATTTGTTAGCAATGCCTTCAAAGTATCAAATTAATTTATTATTGGACTAATTTATTATGGAATATATTACCAAGAACTCCAAGTATTTCCATTTGTTGTAACTTTATACTTCTACTTCACTACATTTTGAGGCAAATATTGTACTTTTGACTTTGCAGCTGGAAATTTAACATGAAAAATATCAGCAATTTAAAATGATTATGCATGTTTTTATATAATAAAAGTATACCAAGTACTTTAAATCAGCCCTACCTGGACAACAGTTAAATACTGCTTACATAAATGCATCAAACATACAATAATTATACATGAACAATCTGAGTGGGTCCATTCTGCACAAGTACTTTTACTTTTCATACTTTAAGTACATTTTGATGCTGATACTTTTGTACTTTTACCAAAGTAAGTTTTGAATGCAGGACTTTTACTTGTAGTGGAGTAATTTCAGTGTGGTTATTATTAGTACTTTTACTTAAGTTAAGGATCTGAATGTCTTCCACCACTGATTATACTGTACCTTTAAATTCTCTCTCTTGCTCCATTTTTGTTTTTAACTAATGTAAATGTAATGTTTTATGAATTGAACAGAAAGATCCTTAAGGGAATAATCTTACATTCCAATTATGCTGAATTTGCATTTATGTATGCTTTGCTGTTTTTTTAAAATGAGAAATTAACACAATGGCTACGGATCAAATCTACAGGCTCTCAGCTTCATTTCGAGGTGTAGTTTGTGAGTGTTTGAAAGAAATCCAGCTGCCACAACAGGCTGTTGACGCCTCCTCTGTGAGTGACAGCTGGGAAACTCTGATGTTTGGGTCCTGCTGAATTTAGTCATTACCAGATGACCTGAGAGGGAGGAGAGGGAATTGTCTTTCCTTGGTGTTTTGCAGGATTGGAGTAGTGTCCTTGCTGTGGAGGTTTCTGTGGCAACCACAATAGAAACCAGGACAAACAAGCACGACTTTTTTCATTGTTCTCAGGCACTCGTAACATATCACCAGCGGCACGGACGCCGGTCAACACTTGATGATGCAGCTATGGAGGCAGGACGCCCGTGTGAAGTCCTTCTCTGAGGATCTCTTTTGCAGGATCATTCTCCAACACTGCACACTTAATCACAGCTGAGGAAAACAGCTTTTTCAAGTGTCACCTTCTCTTCTCCTCTCATGTCAGGAGACAGAGGACGGATCAAGTCAGCCACTTTAACAGCTCCTTCATGTTGGACTGAGTCGGTACACTGGACAACAACATGAGAGTTTATATGTCCAATGTCATCGTCCAGAATCCTCCATCAAGATCAGTGGTGGAACGTAACTAAGTATATTTACTCAAGTTCTGTACTTAAGTACAATTTTGAGGAGTAGTACTTTTATTTCATGTAACTTTATTATTTATATATTTAGGTATTAGTACTTTTAGTGAAGTAAGTGACCTGAATACTTTTTCCACCATTGGTGAAGTTATGTGGAAAAAGTTTTTTTTATTAGGGTTTGGGACAGAAACTTGTATACTTCGACCAAAATGTGAATGTTTGGATGGAAATAATACTATTGGGAAGCTATGGAATAATATAAAAACGTACAAATAAATAAGTAACGTAGAAAAAGTTTTTTTGGTGAAAAATAGGATCAAAAACAACAGTTCTGCCTGTATGTTTTTGCTCAGTGTACACCTTCTCACCTTCCCTCTGGAGTGTCTGCTTGAATCTCCCCATGAGATCAGCTGAAGTGTTTGGTCACCAAAGCAGTTCTGTGGGGCTTTCAGACGGTCACTGACAGGGAGGGATTACCAACTCTTGAGCACCGGACAATATCTGCTGCTGGCCTTTTTAGCTACACTCTAAGAAGCAAACTCCTCTCCTCCGTGGGGAGCTGGTTTCACCCTGATAACAAGGGGAAGGTTTGCAGTAGCATCGTCCATTAGCAGGAATGTCTTGACATTTCCAGCTAATGAGGCGCCGGCCTTCACATGCTGTGCTCAGGACTGGAATCCTCTAACGTCTGGTGAAGCCTTTCTTTGCCAGGAATGACAGAATCTTATGGTCTAACTGACAATGACCAGCCAGAGTCCCGGTCTGTCTCCAGGTCCTTTCTGTGCAGGTGTGTTAGCCTCAGTCACAGCATCCGTAGCCTCAACTGACACCAGTTTGCTTTTACCACTAAGTCCTCAACACTGTCCACAATTATTTTTTCACCCTACCACTACTTTAATTACCTCATCAGTCACTTTAGCGGAAACCTCACTTGGTAAAAGTGTTTACAACTCTTCTCCAATAAAAGTAACCAGTACTAGTTTCAAAGGTTGCTAAAAGATGCCAGATGACATCATCCAGAGTCACTAACTTCTTTTAAATCACTTCCTAAAACTCTCTTCCTTACTCTTACCTTTTATCATCTATATTGTCATAATTTTACCTTTTAATTCTGTTATTAATACTTAATTACTTTTCCTTTGTATCTGAGATCATTTTGTTATAATCTTGTTAGTTGGTTAGGAGTTTCTTAAGCGTTATCTCAGCTCTGTTGGCCTTTTAGCATTGTTCTTTGTGATTAACTGCTAAGGCACTTTGTAAGCTGTTGTTTTTAATAGAAATAAAGTTATTATTACCATCCACTCATTTGCATTTTGGTGATGTCATCAGATAGTTTGCACAACCTGCACAATTTTGCAAATTTTACATAAAGAGGTTGTGCTGGGCGACTGCATTCACATGTGCAGGAGAAGAGAGAGAGAGAGAGAGAGAGAGAGAGAGACCGACCCTGTGGGCTGTGAGTACTCTTAGCAGCATGCCTGGGAATAAATGACAGCATTTCTACCTTTTCCCTGATGGTCTGAATAAGTTGCTAAATATGTCACTAGCTGCTAAAAATAGAGTCGCTAAGAGGGTCTGAAAAGCAGCGTAATCTAGCGAGAAAGTCACCAAGTCGGCAACACGGGCTGACACCAAGCTCGCTCAACTGTTATTGGAGCACAGAGCGGAAAGGGGCGGGACTTGAGAAGGGGCAGTACCGTGTTTCCTTCAAAGTTCAAATTAATTTTGAAATGACGCAGTAAAGAAAATGCGAATTAGAGATGTTTCCATCAACTGGTGTAGAGCAAATAAACAAAGCTGCATTAATGTACTTTGGTCAGAAGATGGCAGTGTGATGTGTTACTGATCCATCAGTAAACAAGAAGAAGAGATTGCTCAAGAGAGAAAAAACAACAACAAAAAGGAAGTTGCTAATCAGACAATTTTGACCCCCACGAGAGAAAATGGAGCAAAGTCTTCAGGAATTGGACTGAATCAGGTAATAATTGTTCTTTATGTCAGAGCAGAAACTGTTGATCAGTAATGCGAGTTAAATATTCGCTGCGTCAGAAGTTAGGAAAATGTGTTTCCATCTAGCGCATTAACTTTGTCTTGAAAAA
Source organism: Serranus cabrilla (assembly GCA_903364295.1). Lineage (NCBI taxonomy): Eukaryota > Metazoa > Chordata > Actinopteri > Perciformes > Serranidae > Serranus > Serranus cabrilla. Next base: position 538,586 of record CAFUXE010000076.1, read on the forward strand.
AACAAAAACCACCTCATGTGAGCAAGATTTTTTTCACATGAATCTCCAAAATTTGCACAGAAAGTTGTTGATGGAATCTCGACTAATTTCTTCAAATAAAACGAAATCAGCTAAAAAATGCTTATTTTCCTGTCACAGGGATACCTACCTTTGTTTTTCATTTTCAACAAACTCTGTCCAATGAAACCTTCACAGAGGTCACTGTTAGTTTCAGCTGTAACAGGTGAACCTCTTGAGTAAACTTTTGACATGTTGACGTTGTCACTTGATTGGTAGAGGTAATAAATAAGTCTTTGTCTCCCTACAGATGTCTTTCCACTGTTATTTTTATGCCCTTTGTTTAACTTTGTTTTCATGTACGTTTTTTTTTTAATCAATATTACATTTCTTGTGTTTTGCTGTGACTCAATATGTGACGAACAATGAACAATGACTCCGGGGCTGGAAATCGTTCTCCACTCATTTAAAAACACGACACCGCCAAGGCTCCGCACTTAACAAAAGGACACCTGAAAATTGCAGCTGGATTAAAATTCAGGCAGCGTCGAGTCGAGCTTTGCCATCCAGCCCATCGCTGTGATTCAATCTGGCTCAGCAGTGGGAACATCGCTAACACAGAGAGCCTCTGCAGACATCGCTGAACAGCTCCCTGCCAAAAAGGCTGTGCTTTTCACAGCCCTCCCACCCTGCAGGCAGAGAAATATGCTGCGAGGAGGTCCAAGGGAGGCGACCGGCGCTGGTGACTCATGCTCACATTCACACAGACTCCTGAAAGGTGTGTGGGGCTGTAAGTGCTGCACCGAGGGAGCGGGAGAAAAAACTACAGATGAACTTCACTTTCTGAGAATCAACACTGTCTATCTCTTCGTGGAAATCCTTAAACCGTGTTTATACAAACAGTGTTTACATCAGTGTGAGGGGGGTACGTACCTCTCCGTTGAGGAAGCAGTAAAGCACTGCAACCACGAAGCCCTAAATGGAAAGAAAAACACAGATAAAAGTGTGTGACAGCTGCAGTTACATCTGTTTATGTTGTCTTTACAGCTATTTCCTAATTGAAGCATATGGTGCATTCATGGGACATATAAATGCAGAAACAGTGCACAGTTGGTTAGTTTACAGTATATGAGGAGCGAGAGATGAGAAGAACGATGGGAGGAATGTGCTGGAAACGTTTCCTCGGTTTCCAGGCGTTCTGTGCTGCAGCTGTGCTGTCTGGCTGTATTCTCCATCATTCCTCATTATGTGATGAACTAAAATAACTCTGGGTGTTTCAAAACGGTAACACTGCCACGGATTCAGCCAGCAAAGCCGCTGGAGACCTGCCACAGTTAAGTGCGAGGGTTTCTTCAATAGAGACACTCGCGGGTCGGCGCTGACAGGGCGCCAAGTCATTACTTTGGGCCTTGGATAGAGTTTGATTTAAAAATTCAAGTAGAAAACGTGTTTCGGTGTTGGATGACCTTCATGACGAGAAGTCAAACACAAATTCCTGAATGTAATATAAAAAAATTCAATGTAGAAATGTTTTTTTAGTAGATTTTCATACCTGAAATGACTCTAAAATCAAGTCAAAACTAGAGACTTCCGCCAGCCGAGCCGGATACTTTCTGCTTTAAACTTTCCACATGTTATCAGATCAGATTAATCAAGCTCTGATTCTGAAAAAAGCAAGCTGCTGATTTACATTTGTCTCTTTCCCAGAAGATCTATAGGAGGAAGTCACCACATTAAAGACCCAGGAGTGTCTGCTATTTACAGTGTTTCTGACGGGCATCAAAGCTAAAATATTCCTAATATTTAAAGCATGAGATGCAGAGTCGTGTCATTTGTCAATGTCACACTTGTTTTCAGAGTTGACATCATACCTGAAATGACCCCAGAATCAAGTCAAAAACCAGCCGCAGCTCCGTCTTCACTTGCTCCGGGATGAATGCAAACACGATGAAATTGATCCCAAACAGAGGAATCAGCAGCAGCGTCGATTTCGCCAGCCGGCTGAAACAACAGCGCAAACAAAAACAAAAAAATTTCACCCTCCGGCAAAACCAATTTTAAATCTGTCTCTATATATGCCAATGCTGAAATGCAACTCCTGAGTACTTTTCATTTTACATTTCAGCTCTGAGGACCAGGGACAGGGAAAAAACACCATTAAAAGTGTCAGTGGGAAAATAGCTCATGCATTACAGCCGGCTTATGAGATGCTCTCCATCACAGGGAAAACACTTAAACACACAGAGCTCCACATCTCTGTGCAAAGCAGCTGCCAGAGGAAGGAGGCTGTGCTGAGTACTGCGTGTGAAGGCAGCAGATTAATTTCCTTTCTGATGTCGGAAAAGGATTCGTCATCCCTGCATTGCTTTGAGCACAAAAGTTAAAAGGAGTCACGGGAAAAAAAATACATTTAAAGCACATGTTGTACCTACAGGACATGTACGTTATCAGCCGTCTCTGTTTATTTCAGATTATCTTCATTTACTTTAGTGAAAGCAGCAACTTTCACTGCGTGTGGACTGAGTTCAGCCGCTGAGGAGGTGAAGTTTTTTTCCTGACAGGGATCAATAATATTTCATCTCCTCTGAGCTAATGAATAATACAAATGAACAGAATGAAAAAGACATGAAATTATACTCACGAGTATTGGTTGGACTCATTCCTTCCAATATCTGGGCAGTTGATTTTCTGGCGAAGTATTCGTATGATGCAGATGAATAGAATAAAGTTCATCTGTGGAGATATGAGGACAGTAGACAGGGATTTTACAACGGGAATGGAAATGAGTGCTGATGGCTAATCAAATCTCTGTCAGTTTTTCTGATATGAAATTGCTGCAGAGGCTCATTTTAAAGCGCCGTCTTCATGTTTTCTAATGAATATTGAGGGATATTTGAGAAACACATCTCATGAAGTTAAACTTCACTCTGATTGGATTGCCGTGCTGCCCTGCGGGAAAATGGTAATTGTTCATTTGTGTTGGACCTTTGAGCTGGTGACATCACTGTCATCGTGATGCATTCAGGAGCATTAGTCAGAGCTGCTGCAGACCCAAAGAGACAGAGGCGCCTGACAGCCGCGCTGCTGATCCTGATCCTATGTGAAAGAACAAAACTAAACCTGCTGTGTCTGCTGCCGAGCAGCAGGAAGAGGAGGATGTTTCCTCTAAAAATGTCTGCATCTGCATTTTCTGCATCCCATGATGTGGCCCTGAAACTCTCGTGCTTTGTTTAGTTTTTATGTAACCGTTTAAAGAGAAACTAATGAGTCAGCGTAAGTTCAAAGGAAGGTCCCTGGAGAGGAGGAAGTCATTTGGTTTGGGGAAATGTTAAAGTGGCACAATTAATAAACAATATAATAATAAATAAAATAATAATTAATGTCTACAATAATCGGAGAGACTTTGATTGTACGGCAAGTCAGGAGAACATGGATTTCTGTTCTGCTTGCAGCTCAATAGAAACCATGGAAGAATAAAGAGAACTGGATATAGTTTTGCAGGCACGGCTCTGTTCTTATTTATAATAGTTTCTCAGTGCATGAAGCGCCAAAAAAGTTTGACTTCCATGCATAAAAAAACCCTGATTTTCTGCAGCTCTCCTGCATCTATGAGGCCCAAAGAGCAAGAGACGTCCGTCCAATTAATCTAATTGGTACGGATAGTAAAACTGATAGTAAAACATTCATTTTCTGAGGTTAGAATAAATAAGCTGCTGATTTACAGATTTTTTTGTAATGTAAGTTTATGGGAAAGAGTCTTTTTGGGCCCCATGGCTTCACATGACGGCTTTAATATGAGTTGATTACAAACATATCTTATTTTTCTGTCTCCCTGCTTTTTGAGTTGAGTGCAGAAAGAATAAATGTATCTCATGTTGAGCTTAAGCCTACATTCTCACTTTGCATCAGTGCTTTCCAGAATTACATCCACACAGTAAAAGAAATGTTTTGAGTCCTTGGAAAAATTCTGAAATTGTGTCCATGAAAATGTGAGGGAACGTTGCACTGTATACAAAATAAGAGAGGTGCTCAGTCAGTAAACATAAAGACTCAGCAGGGGGAACATCAGCTGGAGTTCAGTACACCTACTAACACTAATCTCACTAAGTGGCACATTATATTTGCTTGTTTACTCCGTACACAAATAGAAAAGAGTTGCACGCTGTTTCCAAACAGCAGCCAAGCTCAGAGTCTTTCTGTTGGGTTAAGTTAATCGCCTCCTGGCTCTTAAACGCACAGATACGAGCGACGTATTGATCCAGTAATGTCTCACTAATCCTTTTACACCTGTAGCACATCTATTTTTTCCTCCGGGGCACAAAACAAAAAAACATCCCTCTCTTCAACATCTGTCTACAGATCACTGATATAGATGATGACTGGCAGGAAAAACACATCAATGGTGATTATCTTGCCAACTTTTCAAAGTGAAATGAGAAACTCTGAGGTCAGGCCAAACCCTCAGCTGTGTTGACAGACAGCAGGAAAACCAAAGAAAGACAAACTATAAAAGCACTCAGATAAATTACACTGACAGGTAAGTCTGAGGTGGACTGATGCTAACTGACTAATGTGTTTTCTCTCTCAGTGGCAATTATTTTTCCTTTGGAAATGTCAGAACTTGAGAGTCAACAGTTCAAGCTGCATGACTGTTGATGTAATGGAAGCGGAGTGATGAAAACGCCTGGAAACTCACCAGGATTGATGCCAGAATGGGCGTTTTAATGATCCACCAGAACACATCAGTATTCTCGATTATATCCCAGCACCTGGTGAAGACAAGATGAAATCAAAGCTAAATCCTGCTGGTAGATTTCTACTGGATTCAGTGTTTTTCTTACCCAACGTCGTTATAGTAGGCTTTAGTGATGCTCCAAGCTGTGATGAAAATGGTTGGGCCTCCTAGGGACATAAAAAGAGACATAAAAATGTGCACTCAAGTTATTATTGCCTCCCAGCAGCACGGGGCCGACCTGTACTTCAGCTGAGGTCAGCGGAGACACAAAGACACATAAGGAAGGCGTCCTCACCCCAGCCGATCAGAATGTAAGCCCAGAAGTACTTCCTCTCCGAGAAGAAAGAAACAGCCAGCAGCGCGTGAAGATAAAGACCCTCCACCAGCAGCCAGAAGAAACTGGCCATTATACAGTACTGGAAGAACACAATCACCACCTTGCAGCCAACCTGTCGATGGACACAAAAGGACACGTTCCTTAAATCGGCCAGCAATTACAGTGTTATTTCATTCCCAATAGTGTTGGGAACTCATGGAAATGGAAGAATGCATGTATTGGTTTTTCTGTTTTTGGTGTCTGCTGCCTTTATGAAACCCTTAAAGTAAGAAAAACATAAGAACAGTTACAGGCGTTTCTATTAGTTTCTAACACACAAGTACAAGTCAACCATGATGCCTTATAACTGAAGGTCAGCTGACCTGAGAGGATTCACTTACATGCTAATCAAAGTAAATCTGAGCCCTCAGTGAGTAAAAATGATGGCAGGCTAATGATGAAGTGATAAAAAAAAAAGGTTATTCAGGATCATAAATGTCTCTTTTATGGTCTAATATCATTAAATGAAGCAGAACCATGAATATAATGTCAGTAAGTACAATATAAGACTTTGATTTGAACACGTGAAATATATTACAAACACAATTGGCTTTCTTTAACTTTTCATAAAATGACCTTAAGTCATTTATTCAAGAATTTAATGGATATAATAAGACATCCTAGTAAATAATTTATAAGATAATACATAAAATAATGACTTTATTGTTAGTTATTACCAGTGATGGAATGTAACTAAGTACATTAACTCAAGCACCATTTTGATGTAGTTGTACTTTACTCGAGTATTTCTATTTTATGTAACTTTATTCTTCTACTCCACTACATTTAAGGTAAATATGGTTCTTTTGCTTAACTACATTTAGTTGCCAGCTTTAGTTATTTTTCAGGTCAAGATTTATAAAAAAAAAAGATAAATTTTAAGTGATTATTCTTTTTTATAACATATTATATAGTTTATTAAATAGTTTAAATGAGCCCTTTTGGGAAAATTAAAATGCTGCTTACATAAATGCATCAATAATAATCAAAATCTAATAATAGCACTAAAAAGCAAAATCTGAGTGGATCCATTCTGCATAACGAGTACTTTTACTTTTGATACTTTAAGTACATTTTGCTGTTGATACGTTCATGTTTCGAGACACTTGACTCGTCTTTTTACACTTTTGACAGTAAGAACTTAACATTTACAACCGCTGCTGACGTGGATTATTGTAATAATATGAGTATTAATAAACCATGTCAGTCATTAATTGCTACTTATGAGCCCTCTGTATAAGGATATCATTTAAGTCTCTACAGATGCAGAATTTTATTTGACCAAACTCTGGTCCAACATATATTTTGAGCTTGTAGTTGGCACCCAAGTGATAAAAGCAGGACAGACAACATATATTTGTGTGTGTACAGCCAGAGGAAACAAAGCCAACAGAGCAGATATGTTAGTGAGCTACAGAAACACAGTTTCTACTCTGGTTGGCTGACAGCAGAGCACAAAACTTCCATCAGGACGGCTGAATTCATTCAAAATTCAGTTTGCTGCTGCAGCTGAAACGCTCAGCGGCGAGGCTGCTTTTCAACTTGGTACACAAGGATGCGTATGCAAGGTTCATTTTCCTAATGGTGCGGGTGGGCTGAGCACATGTGTGTCGCTTGTAGCTCTTTCACAGGTCCAGAGCTGATACACACTCCACCAGCCACATACAGGCTGATTTATTTTGGGATCCCAGAGATCCAGCAGGGAGGCCATCACAGAGACAAGGAAAATCAATACTGTGCCCATTCAAAAATGACCCCATGAGAGTGAATGCGCTGAGCACTTTAGCAGATGCAGCGAGATGTAGTGAGACGCGGGATGAATTGGGAGGAGAGAGAAAAAAAGTGTAAAAGGACCGAGTGTGATGAGGAATGGACTGAAGCACATTATGGATGTGGATAGTGAGGCAGAGACAACACACACGAGAAAGAGATGAGTGGGAACGAATGAAGCATTCAGAAACAAAAAAAATCAAGCCATGATATAACACTGGAAATGCCATTTACGTCAACATTCAATAAATAAATAAATAAATAAACTAGAAAAGCGCCTCCGCCAAGGCAATAGAGTCACTTACGCAATACCAAACTGCACACTTGAAGGATTATATTGAAAGCATGTATTTTGGGAGCACACTGGCATTGAAATATTTAATCCACTAGATGGCAGCAGTTAGTGAAGGCAATAGGATCACTGACGCAATAATATAAATTTGCAATATTAATTCCAGACGGTGTTCTGGATCACCAATCACCACCAAAATCTGATCACCTGTTCCTTGTCCCAATACACATGTTGTCCCAAAATCTCATCCAAATCCGTGCAGAACTTTTTGAGTTATTTTGTACACAAACAGACACACGGCGGCGAAAACATGACCTCCTTGGCGGAGGTAATAAATCGATAAATGCATGATGATTCCAAAGTCAAATGAGTAATACCTGCAGCCTCAGTGCCTGTAAGCTACCATAATGTTATGAGAGTCTGTTAACTGATGCTGTCCGTCTTTTACAGTCTTTATATTTTTAAACTTTGATCAAAATCATTGCTGGGGACCATGCAGTAGTAGCATGAAATCTGGAATATCCAAACCTAATGCTATGCACTGAAATCTCTCCCTTGCATCAGTTTGGCTTTTCTCTAAACGTCCGCTGAGTTAGTTTGTTGCATCACACACACCTGGGCTGCTCCTGTAGATTTACACATATAAATAATGAATTCACCTTCCTGTTTGTTTCTGAGATACACTCCTTCTGGAGAGCTCGTTAGAGCAGCTGGCGGTGAGGCTGACAGGAATTTGGTCGTCTATATAAATTGATTCCCACTTTGCACCTTGAGGGGAAGAAAATGGACACAGACTGAACCTTTCTGCCTTTCTAATGTGTGTAAATCAGTACAAATTGCACGCTGGAGCTCCGGTTTAAAAAGCCGACCAGCAGCAGCAGCAGCAGCATGTGGAGGAATGATGCCACACACAGAGACACAGGTAGCTTCAATAAAGCAGTTGTTATAAGCCTCCAAACAGTCATTATATCATGAATTCATCTAATGGGTCACTACTGCAAACATCCAGTGGTAGAAGAAGAGTAATGAACCATGCACCGACACACCCACCCACCCACCTACACACACAC